>JAHBCN010005872.1:0-51747 GCA_019359885.1 Listronotus oregonensis | reverse complement strand
ACAAAGAAACAAAGTTTTGTAATCTGTCAAAAGGTTTAAATATATGATACTGTTTAACCAACTAAAACCATTAAACATAAAAGGGATTATCAAATAAAATAATTGTTAAATTTTAAAATATATAACTTATTAAAATGTATTATATATAATACGTATCCAAAAATTTCTTATGCATAGTTTTATAACAGATCCCTGACGATAAAACAATTAAAGACAAGATAAAGTTTTTTCTTTATGCTAACTTTTTTCTAACAAATATACCTTAAACATTTTCTAATTGTTTTTCTTTTACAGTTAATTATTCCTGACAAGTAATTAAACATACTATTTTCCTAGAAAACCAGCATTTTTCTTCCAGGACAAAAATATTTGTATTGCCATAGCGTACATTATATAAAAAATCAGAAGAAATCTTCACTAATGTCGTCACTTTCATAAACTTTTACTTTTATATAGCCGATCACTATACCGCTAAATAACCCTATTTAATAGTATTAAACTATACACAAAAAAAACATTAAATTTATTTGGAATTTTTTTAGGTAAACTCGGATAAACCAGTATTTTCTATGGTTTTGACCTTTTCTGGTTAAACCAAACAATTTTAAATTTGTCATTAACTTTGTACCCGTATTGTATAGAACACCCTGGATAGTTTAAAATAGATAGGAGATATTAGAAAACCTATTTCTTAGCCAGGTTAACGACAATATGCTTCGCTAAAAAAAATAGATCAAACTATACTGAGTGACAAAGCATCGTAAACACTTATTTATATACAATATATCTTATTAACTTTATGCTTATCAGTATAGCAGACAATAGCTAATGAATATTTAGGTGTTTAGCCAAATCGTATAATTAATAACAAAATTAACTTTAAGAATGTGTTAAAATTTTCTAAACGTTTTCCCGATTTAAAAGGTATGTATAAAATTATTATTAAGTTTAGTTTTTGTTTTCCTGACCGTGTTAGAAGAATTAATAATTTTTAATTCTCCTGGCTTTTCGGTCATTTTTAATATTCAATTTTGAAATAAAATTAAAACATTTCTTTGACGTTTCGGTTTATTTCCAATTAAACCATCATCAGAATCTTTTTAACTTTCATAAACTTGGACTATCTAATAAGATTTAATCTAAATTCAAGATTTAGATAAATTCAAAATACTTTAAAACTAAACGATGAAACTATTACGCTTTACATCTTGAATGTTAGTGATGAATTCACACTGTCATTCAGATGTATGCAATAGTTTCATTGCTTAGTTTTTAAGGTTTGGTTTTTTATCTATATTTTGAATTTTTTAAATCTTATTAGATAGTGTAAGTTTATGAAAAGCAAAAAGATTCTGATGATGGCTTTAACGAAATAAAACCATTGGAAACGTCAAAGAAATGTTTTAATTTTATTTCAAATTAATTAAAAAAAAAATGACCTGGGAAAACCCAGGAGAATTAAAAATTATTAATTATTATTAAGTTATTTAAAACAAGTGACTGGTAACGAGATTTAATATTTTTCTTAGCACCACGTTTATGTTGCCCCATTTTATTTTAAAACTATTTTAAAGGACTCTGATTTAAATTACATAAAAATAAAATACGCATTATTGCTGTAATTATACTTTAAATTTTACCAAAGAAAAGAGGGAAAATAAAAATTGGTAACGGCAGCAAGGTTAGTGGTTGATTAAAATGTCGTATGAAATTCAGTCAGGTAGTCATTTAAGGGCCTATTTGTTAGTTCCATAGTTGACTTTCCTAATACTCCAGAATTTGCTACTGAGCTCTTGCTAAAAATTGGAAGTATTATGTTATTTTACGGTTTTTTTTGTAAAGGAGTGGTTTTAAAGGTAATGACAATAAATTTATGTTTTTTTAATTACATTTAAAAGTGTAATCGAGATATATATATATATATATATATATATATATATATATATATATATATATATATATATATATATATATATATATATATATATATATATATATATATATATATATATATATATATATATATATATATATATATAAATATATATATATATATATATATATATATATATATATATATATATATATATATATATATATATATATATATATATATATATTGTTTTCGAAGTTGTTTGAAGTAACCTATTTTTCAAATAATAAATAATATTATATGTACGACAGAGTATCAAGTCGTATTTAAGTTTTTTGAGAAGACCCCGAAAACCCGAGTTTTTTTTTAAACAACGCCCTCTAGTTGGTAAATTACCCACTTGAATGACTTTCGATAAAAGGTGTGGGAGAAAGAGCTTTTGCAAAATTGGTTAGAGTTTTTGCTATTTCCAGCAATTTCTCTTGACCACTTTTGCCAAAAATATTTTTTCCCAACGCTGTGCGATAAATAGTTTCCGAGATACAGCCGGCGTCCTTTCTTATTGGGACACCCAGTACACTGTCCGTGAAATCCATAAACTCCATGGAGACCATAAGCAAACATAAATTAATCAGCCTAAGATCCGGCAACCATGGGACCAAGTAATTAAAAATTGTATCTTCATGTTCTTTCATAAAAATAAAAGTTATCATATTCTCTCATATGTCCTGGTGCCCAAAACAGTCTTAGATACTTTACCCGCCTTCCTCCTTACGGATGCGGATAGGCTTTAGATATTTTGAGGCTTATTAGAATTTTTATCTGGCTTTATCTCGGACTTAAAGTCTCTTTAAGGAGGTTGTTTATAAGCAGTTAAAATGAAAATAAGATAAAATAATTTTTACAACGAAACAGGCGGTTGTAGAATCACTACATGAATTTAACTAACATTCCTAAGAATACATTCCACCAAAACACCATCAGGAATATTGCTATTAGCTTACTAAAGCTTTAATCTAATTTTTTCTATTTTTTCAAATACACTTAATATGACCTTGCCTAAAATATTGATCGGTTTGACCCAAAAAGCAAATCTAAAATTTTATATTTATGAATCTCTCATGCGTAGATTTAGGAGCATCCCAATTTAAAATTTTGTAATCTTTACACGATTTTTGTTCACCGGTTTGTATGACCGACACGACCGAAAACTAAGGTTTGAGACACCCATAAAATATTATTATTCAACAATTCTTTTTGATGTTTTCTCAATTGTAAAAGTTTTTACATTTGACGTTGTTCAGCTGACGGTAAAAAATGACTGGAAAACCAACGAAATTTTCTATGCCACTGAACGTATCAGCTCTCACAAACAAATGAACTTTGGGTTAGCAACTTTCCCAGAAATGATTTTGGCTTGTAAAATATCTATCTTTTAAAAATGTACTCTCTCCTTCGGGACAAGAAACCTGTCAAACCAATTGCTTTTATGTATATGGAAGATATGAGTGTTCTTATATAGGCTTAGAGGGTCAGTCCCTATTTTTTATCAGTATATTTTATAGAAAATATTACATCGTCATATTTTATAAATAAAAAAAATATCAGTGGCGCACCTAAGTTTTATTGTAACGGGTTCTGCCCTTAAATATATTTTAAAAGATATTTACTTTATTTCATATTATTTAAAACGGAACTGCAAAAAGAAAAAAAATGTTAGAAGATATATAAAACATCTTTTTTATTAATTAAAAAAATAGTTAATGATGTTACAAAACTTAAATGTCTTAAAGCCCACGAAAAAAGATTTCTTTACAATGTGTTTTAAATCCGGGTCTTTATTTTGTGATCTTGTCTATTTATATAGGTAGATAGTGGTTTAAATTACAAACATTTTGAGGAATTTAACAAGTTTTAATCGATTTTTGCAGTGCATGCTTGAAGAAAGTCATGCTCGCCGTGCTCTGGTAGACGGGCGCACCTGGTTCAGGTTACTGGGAGGTCAAAAACTGACAAGACCACAAAATAATTAAAATATATATGTGTGACTATGGTCGGAACCTCGGAGAACTAAATCGTCAATTTTTCACAAAATAGCGAAAAAAAAAAGTTAAAAAAATCGACTTTTTTGGATTTACTACATAAAATCCAAAATTTTGAAATAATTTTAACTTTTAAGGTTGCATTCATAGCCGGTTTAATTCTCTACCAAATGGCAAAGCGAAGTAATAATTGGTCCAGTAATTTTCCAGCAATCCATGCGACCAGCAAAAAAAATGTGAGTTTTGGGAAATCGCGTTTGAAGTTTGGAAAAGGCGCATAATGACGAGGGACGACCCGTCCGATGATCGTGTATTTCGGCTATAAAAAATGTTTTTCGGGCAAGACGGTTTCGCCCATATATTTTCTGTAATATAAGGTATTGAAATGTGCAATTAAAAAAATGATTTTTTAAAACTTTTAAACCAGAAAACCCCCTTAAGAAAGTAAAGGCTATAAAGTGGAACGTTTTTAATACACCAAACAACGTATTGTCCGATATTTATTACAACTATTCTAAGTGAATACTGTTTTACCCATTCAGGAGGCGGAGTTGCTGGGGCTTGCTGGAGCAAAATGTAAGGGTGATGGGTAAATTCTGACTTTTTTTTTTAGCACACCAAAAAACGTATTGTCAGATATTTATTTTAATTCTTCTAATAAAAAAAAAATTGCCCTTAGAGTGGTTTCTGGGTGATGTTAGGGGTTGCTGGGGTTTGCTAGGGTTAACTTCAAGGGTTATGGGTAAATTCTAATTTCATATTCGTTTTTACAACATTAAAATACGTATTGTCAGATATTTATTATATCTTTTCCAAATGAATAAAATTTTGACCCTTCGGGGTGTTGCTGAGGCAAAATCTAAGGGTGATTTCTGACCTCGGATTCGTTTTTAGCGCACCGAAAAACATACCGGAAGGTACTTCACATACCTGGTTCAAAAGTTTTTTTTGTGTGCCTGTGTTATTAAAGTATGAAACAATGGCTAGAAAAAAAATGCGACAAAACAGTGCCACTATTAGGTAATATAACAGGCTTTTAAATGCATTTAATTTAAGTAGATCTAAGCATCATTAAAATTTTTACAGTCATTAAGCAAATAAGCAGTCTTCAAAACATATTAAAGGTATTTTATATTATACTATAAACTTGAAAAATTAAAATAAAATGTTTAATCTAGAAACAAACCAAATGTTGCTAACTTATGGGCACTTCAGACAAAATGAATTAAAGGCAAAAAGAGTCTAAATAGGTAGCATTCAACAAAGTAGCTGTGTTAGTTTTATTTTAGCACACTTGTCACTGATGTCAACTAAACAGTAAAACCTTTTAACAACTACTGTCCCTTGCAAACAGTTGTATTAAATTTAATATACATATATAAAAAGATTTAAAAGATTAAAATAAAATAAAAAGATTTTTTATAATTACAAAAGATAAAAAGTTATTTAATTTAAAGAAAATTAAAGACTTCTCGCAAAACATATTAAAACAAATAATGAAACCAAAATAAATTAAAGAAATTTTTTGGTGATTGGTCCTTTAAACTGGGCCGTTTTATTATAAGTCATTTATAAGTTACTTATAACACACTATGCATAGTATATTTTTTTATCTAAAGTTGTAATTTACTAACTTAATTTTAAATACCAGCAGCTATTTGTGTAACTTGTATTATCCGAACGTTAACATGCTATATTTTCTGTTATATATTTTTTATCATATATCGACAATATCATCAGTGTTTTTAGGAAGAGTATTAATTCTCCCGCTGGACTCAAGTCCGGTTTTTGTAACTTCGTTAGTGAACTTTTACGTCTTCTCTAGTGTTCATTTTAGATTATCTAGGAGACTTCTGACTTGAAGTTGTAATTCTTGAATTTTTATTATTTATTTTCGTGTGGCATTTCATGTGTACAATTTTCTATTATTCGTTTTATGCGGTCTTAGCATATCACTAAATGTGCATAGTAGGGTGCTTCTTATTTTTCGTCTTTTGAAAAATTACTACGTCAGCCCGCCATTCGTTCTATCACCTTAAAAACGAACCTATATATTTTTTATTTAGGAATTAGATTTTTAAGGGTCGCTACCTGGTGTCAAAGTTTGATTATGATAATGATAACTTGCAGCTCAATATACATAAAACAGTTTTATTCATCATTTATGCATGATAAAACATACTTATGCAACTCGTCACATTATTCCGTACAAGAACACTCGTACCCACCCCTCCCCCCTACCGCACGCACCAGTTACGCCTTTAGATACTATACAGTAACAAACAGGCTGTGATAGAAAGTGCAATGTTCGATTGTGTTTTGGCACGAATCGCGTTTTGTTACATAATGGCGTCCTCGTCTAGTTTGCTTTTGTTGACTAGAAACAAGACAGATGTTTGATTAGTTGGACAAACCTCTGACCACTTAACTCAAAGCAAGTTACCAACGACAAAAGAAGTGCTGAGTTTATTGTTTCACTTTAAAATCGCAATGAAGCAAACCAATTGCAATTCGGCCAATTCTGCTGCTTATGACGTCATCATTGTTTAAAAGTGCAGGTACTGATCCATCGGAGTACAATATAAATTCATCCTCAATTCGTCGCCAGTGTATGAATCAAAAGCAAAGGGTAGCGGAATTCTTAAAGAAAGAATTTAATCCAAATACGCCTCTTACTGTTTATTGGGACAGCAAACTGATCGAAGACATAACAGGACACAATACAGTGGATCGTCTTCCCATTTTACTTTTACTACTTTTGGCAGTTCCAAAACTTAGTCATAGAACTGGGGAGGCGTGTGCTTCAGCTGTTTATGACACTTGATTCTTTCTTGGAACTGGAGCAAAAAAATAAAATGCTTTAGCTTCAACACCACTGCGGTCAACACTGGTTTAAAAACAGGTGCTTGCATTTTATTAGAGCAAAAGATGGAAAAAGATGCTCTTTAGTTGGCTTGTCGTCACCATATAATGGAAATACCGTCAAAAGCAATCGTAGTTTAAGCACTAGGTCCATAAAGTGGACCAGAAATATTGATCTTCAAACGATTTAGATCTGCTTGGCCTTACATTGACCAGAATATGTTTAGTGTTTTTTCAGACCCTGACGCTTAAAGATGAGCAGCCAAGTGATTATCAGCCACGTGACGATTACAAGGAACTGTTGACACTTACGATAATATTTTTGGGAGGTGTGCCTGATAAAGGGATATTATTCAGAGCTTTAGTAGGTCTTCATCGAGCAGGATGAATGGCAAAAGCAATTTATTGCCTTAAGCTTTTTATGTTCTATTACTGAAATTTGCGTTTTCGTCGTTACGATTTATGTAAGATGCTGGTTTCAAGATCCCGTGGCAACTTTAGCACCACGGAATGACTTGTGGCTGTTAAAAAATCTTAAGAAATTTGAAAATATAAACAAAGCTATGTCCAAAAGCTTTTACCAAGTTCCTGGGGCATTTGTGGTATCTGTCCGAAGAACTTGTTGCGCTTGCTTTTTTTAATGACAAAGTTTTTTTTGAAAGCAAACAAAAAATGGTGATTGCACTGAATGAGAGAAAGGTTCAGACTATATCCCAAAGCGAATCACCTTGGATCTAAGTCACATTGAAGAAAAAATATTGAGGATATCGTGACAAGCACCACCTTAAGATTTTTTAGGATCCTGGAAATTCCGTCTGCATTTGTGCAAAAAGAACCTCGTCTTTGGGAAGAAGATAAAGACTACAAAACTTCCAGAGAAATTGTACGTTCTATGAGAGTGGTGAACGACATTGCGGAACGCGGTGTAGCATTGATAAAATAATTTAAAAACTAATAACCACATACGAAGAACAAAAACAATTCTTTCTTTTGGTTGTGAAAAATTTCAGCCAAAAGTACCCTGATACAAAGAAATCTACTTTATTAGCATAAGTAAGTTACAATTGTTTTTATCCTAATAGTTATATAATTTGTGTGTGCTCGTCTTTTTTAGAACTTAATTAAAGAATTTTTTAAAATACTTTTTTTTATTTTTCCTTCGCGGATAGCGACCCCTAAATATTACTTAAAAAAAAAAATTATATATTGGTTATTTGCGCCTTAGAACAGAATAAAAGGGTGACACGCATCATAATAATAAAAAAAATTGCCCAATTAAGAAGCACCCTAGTGCATAGTATTATCTTATCATTTTTCTATATTGTCTTAATTTTCTGAGCTGTTCCTAATAGTTTTGTGTATATCTTTTTCATGGTATAGATCTTTACGGGGCGTTTATGGTAGCAGGAATACCTCTAATATTTATAAGAGGTAACATGACTGCCCTTTGGTATATTCAGAAAGTAGTGAAACCATAGGTCCTCTTATATTTTGATTCGATCAAAAACCGCATTTTTCAACAAGACAACCCCAAACCACATGTAGCCAGAGAAACCCAGGCTTTTGAATCAATCCCACATTAACTACTTACTAACATCGCCTGATTTCTTTTCGACTGAATATGTGTCAGACTTTCTGAGTTGCAGGTTTTTTAACTTAAAGCACACCACTCTTATTGTTGCAACACTTAGGCCCTATCTTAACGACATCAACAAGACATTAAGAATAAGCAACAAAAAAAAATGTCTCCAACACAAAATATTTACACGAGAATGCATAATATGTATGGATAAGTCGTTTGGCGGTCATTTTTACTAATAATTATTCCACAAAATATACCCTGTGTGCGACAAGTGTTTTTAAACAACCGAAGAAAAATGTTGACAAGAAACATGTTGCCGGGAGTCGTATCGTTTCTATGCCGTACCGCTTCGTGCATAGTCGGTGATTAAAATACACGGCGGCAACATCCCAACGATATATCGCTATGTCGTGTAGCGCCGTGGGGATAGGGCCTTGGGCATAAGTAGGGTAAAATGAAGTACCCCAAGAGTATATAGACCATCTCATCATATTAATGCCTAGACATGTCAATAAGTGTAACGCATTATTAAACTTATTCTGTTATTGATTATTCGATTTAGCTAAACATCCAATTATTTATTAGCTATTTTCTGATGCAACTGTTAGCATATAATTATTAAAATATACTAAGTGACATAGAAAATGCAATACCGAGTAGGAGTGCTGTAATTTTAAGCACACTTTTACGCTTAGGTCTACTGATAAATAGAAAGTTATTAAAATTTAAATTCAAAATTTCACAAAATAGCTTGTTATTGCCCTTGCAAAATAGCTGTTTTCCACCTTAATGTTAATAATGTGTCAAAGCTCCTCTGTTCGTTACAAATTCGTTAAGTCGTCGCGATATTGATTGGATTAGGTGATTGATGTCTTCTTGGTGTATTGAATCCCAAGCCATCTGAATTTGGTTTCGTAGAGCCTTCAATGTTTGTGGAGGGTGCGGTAAATTTTGCAGCCTTCTTTTCATCCTATCCCATACATGTTCGATAGGGGAAATGTTCGGAGATCAAGGAGGTCACTGAAGCAAATTTACACCGGACCCTTCTAAAAAGTCTAAACCAACACGTACGAAATGAAGTGTGCATTGTCCTGCTGACAAAGTGGATTTTGCAATGTTTCCAAAAAGGGAAGCAGATATGGTTGCAAAACTTTGTGGATATAGCGCTGGGCAGTCATGCTACCTGGAATGAGCACCAATCGTGACCTTCGGCCGTAAGCAATGGCACCCAATATCATAACACCCACAGTGCGATGAATATGCCGTTAGCTGGAAAATTGGACGTTCCGTCTTTCACCACGTCTTCTTCATACTCTTGTACGACCATCCTGGGTACCCAAACCGCATCTGGACTCATTGCTGAATACAATTGAGTTTCATTCCAAATTTCAATCAAGCCTCTCCCTACTCCATTCCAATCATTGCCGCCAATGCTGTGGGATCAGAGGTAGTACAAGATGGGGACGATATGAAAATAGTCCATAGTCCATTCGGTTCTCCGGGCGAGGGGTACATTTGGGGGGCCACCATCGAAATGTCTAATATCCTTCACAAATATATGTGGGCTTAACTCCAACGTAAACTCTGTTCACCATTATCTTCAATCCTCCAAACCCCACATACTATTTCTGACCGAAACCCAAGTAAGTCCCAAAACAGCAACCAACCACCTCCTTTTCCCAGGTTCTGAACTCATTTCATCTTTTCGACCTCATGGCGGCGTTTGTGCTTATGTTCTATGTCTTTTGACCTGGCTTGTGCTAGGGTTTTTAACCTCGAATCGGGCAGGCCAGATATTCTTTGGCTTAAACTTTCTTTCAGATCTTCTACCAAATTTATCTGCTGTATATACCGATCCCCGTCCGACAATTCCTACAACGAGCTCTTTGATTTTCCTTGCAATAAAGATCGACAATATTATTTTCCCAGTTTTCATTGGCCGAAGTAATCGTTCTCAAGGGATTTTAATAATGCATGGCAATAAGGATTGGCTAGGATCCACAAAAACTGATACACAAGGCAGAGCAGCAGAAAGTTTCGCAATCAGCAGCTCGCTCACCAATCAATTATGGAACCTACCTACTTTCCTAGGGTTCCCATCCATAATTCTAACCCCCTAGATCTCTTTCTTACTTCCACTCCCGAACTCTATCAAGCATCAGTAACTGCTCCCCTTGGTCGCTCTGACCATGGTTTGGTCACCGTATCTTACTCCACTCATTATGAGACTGACGCTGAAAGCAATGGCCGCCTACGGGCCATCTGGCACTACAGTTCGGCTGACTGGGATCGGTCACTGAGATTTCTTTGCCAGCTACCCTTGAGGATCCTACCTGCTTTTCTACTTTCGATCCTTCCGAAATCTCAACATCAAATTACCGAAACAATTCAACTAGGCATTGAGACCTATATTCCCACTTTAAAAAAGGCCCTTATAACTTCCAAATCACAAACCGTGGTTTACTAAATCCTATTGACAAAGCCAGACTTTTGCAAAATCCAAGCAATATACAAAAGTTTCTTCAAAACCCCAGTCCCGAAAAATCGACAGGCTAGCATCGGCGAGAAATCAAGTATATTCAGACCATCTCAGAAGCAAAAGACCATTTTAACAATCGAATAAAAGATAAAGTTCTCTCTTGCTCAAATGGCAGTAAAGCTTTCTGGTCCTTTGCCAAAAATATATTAGTCAGAACTTTGCATGGAATTCTTTTCCACCCTAATCTCTGAAGATGGAATTGTCTCTACCTCCAAAGGAAAAGCCGAACTTTTGCCAAACAGTTTGCTGCCAATTCTACGCTTGATCTCCCTACTAATCTTCCCCTTCAAACAGTTGTCCCTGTTTCTCATAAAATGTCCCATATCATTTTTAAAGGTCAACAGATCAAGCGCTATTCTTTCTTCTCTTAATACTAAAAAATCGTCTAGGCTGGATGGCATACCAGCAATCGTCTTAAAAAATGTGCTTCCGAGCTTGCACCCATCTTAACTCGCCTCTTTCAGATCTCTTACGACACGAGCATTTTCCCGGAGAGTTGGAAAGCTGCACGTGTGCAACCTGTCCCCAAAAAGGATCCAAAGATCTCCCTTCCAACTATAGACCTATATCTCTTCTTTCACTTGTTTGCAAAGTAATGGAAAAATTCATGAATTCCCAAATCTTAAAGTATCTGGAAAAACATAAGATCTTCCCATGATACACAATATGGATTCGGTCACAGTAGATCCACAGCCTGAATCTTCTTTTCCTTTCTCTCACACTACTGGAACAAGTCCCTTGAGTTTCTTGGTGAATCCCAGATCGTTGCTCTTGACATATCCAAAGCTTTCGATCAGGTCTGGCATGATGGGCTTCTTAACAAACTTCCTTCTTACGGTCTTCCACCTAAGCTTTGCTCTTGGCTTTCCAGTTTCCTTTCTAATCTGACGTATATCAGTTAGTGTAGATGGTCATTCCTCCAGGTTCTACCAAATTAATGCTGGGGGTGCCACCCAGGGGCTCAGTGCTGGCACCCGCGCTGTTTCTTCTACACGGTAACGATCTTCTCTCTCCACAATCAATCCCATTCCTTGATTTTGCTGACGTTAGTACCCGCTTCACTCTAGTATTCAATTTCTTAAGCCACCGTGTAATCCTGATTTCGAAAGCAAGCGTACAGGTCAATGCAGATATCTCTTTCACAAGACCTCAAACTTATCTTGGATTGGGGCGCCAAAAAATCTTGTTCAGTGTTTAATGCCTCGAAAACACAGTCATGTTCCCTGTCGCGAAAAAGTCTGCAAATGCTCGTCACTTACATATGAGCGGCCAAGTTCTGCAGAACAAAGAGTGGTTTAATCTTGTCGGCGTTACTTTTTGAGAATAACCTCAACTGGCACAACACACATTTTATTCATAGCTTCGGCAGCTTCAAAAAAGATTGGATTTCTCTTCCGAGCCAGAAAATATTTCCCTTCTTCCAATTTGTACACTCTGTATGTATCCCAAATCAGACCCTCTTTAGAATATTGTTCTCATGTCTGGGGAATGGCGTCCCCTACAACACTTAGCATTCTGGACTCCATTCAAAGAAAGAGCCGTTCGTCTTATTAATGATCCAGCAGCTCACAGAAAGGCTCCCTCTTCTTGCCCACCGTCGAGCTGTAGGGGATCTGTCGCTCTTCTATAGGTATTTTCACGGCTTCTGCTCAGAGGAGGTTGGCCCAGTATAATTCCTTCTCTGGCAGCGGCTCAACAGAGCAACACGTAGTGCAACTTTTATGCATCCTTTTTACAGTTGATCAGTTAGAGAGGCCCCGAACTTCCCGCTTTCTTCGTTCCTTCATCCCTAGAGTGTCAAGACTATGGAACCTGCTGCCCGCAGAAGTTTTTCCTTCTCCTTCCAATTTCCAAAAATTTAAGTCCCGTGTGAATAAAGGAAATGTTCGATAGTTCGATAATAATTCACCACACTAAAGACACCCACGGTACGTTAGTACTTAGGCATCAGCCTTCGTGGACTGTCCCAAGATAAAAAAAAAAGTCTAAAAGACCTTATTCGGCGATAAACTGTCCTTATTGTTATTGCCCTTCCGACAGCATCAAACCACTGGTTCGCGACTGCTTTTGTTGTAAAAAATCGATCTCTAACAATAAGTGTTAGTTGCCTTAAAAACGATCCTGTCGCTTTGTAGTCTGTCTTTGGCGTCCATTACCTCTAACTCGTAAATTTCGGCCTTCTTGAAACCACGCTCAACAACGCTTTGTTTCGATTCACCCGATTAGCGAGTTCTCTAAAAGAAAATCCGGCGTCATGTAACCTAATTATCCGACCCCTCTCAAACACGGAAAGTTAAGTGAAATTAGCGCGTCTGAGAACTCTAAGCATGATAATGAAACGAAACAAATGGAACCCAACAAATTCAACACAGAACAATCACTAAATATTAAGGGACCATGTTCATATTGTTTAGATCCTAATATAACAAAAAATGCCTTTACAACAAAAGTACGGCTCGGAATGCCTTCAAAATTTTATTAGCGTATACTTTCATGACAGCAAATATTTTTAAAAGTTTTTATAAAAATTCAATAAATAATTCTAGGTGTTGCATTTTCATGTCATTTGTATATATTGTATACAAATAGATGTTTATATTTTTTTGTCAACCAGTATATAGCAGTTCTATTATTTTTACGCAATTAATATTATATTGACTTTAATTTAAAAAAAAAGTTATTTTTTTATTACACTAATTTACTAAAAAAAGCAATACAACATTAAAAATTAATAACATTTATTTTTACACTACTATTTTGTATGACCTTAAACTTTTTATAAATATTCATTTCTACTAAAAACCTAAAATCAAAATAAATTTATCCTTAATACAAACATCGAAAAACTAGCAAACAAGTAAACCGCATTATAAAACCACAATTTATCTATTTATTTTAGTGACATTTTTAATTATCTATGTGATTTAGAACTTCTATTCACAAAGATTAATTAGCGCTCTACATTTAAACGGATGTAAACAACTAAACAGAAATAGTGCTGCTTTCAAAATAAACCCCAGGACATAATCCGATAATAATGTTATTTCGTATATACCGAAATAGATATTACTTTGTTATAAAGAACATTTAAAAGCTGTTTTTAAAGAAAAAAAATGCAGGAAGCGAAAAACTTTGTTTTTTAAGGTATTTAAATTTTATCTGTTACCCAACTCTTAAATAACTTAAAGTAAAATAAGCTATCTACCTGTCGGTATAGTTGCCATAACAAAAATTAATGTCACATTTTTTCATTAGGCAGACTAAGAGGTGCCCCGAGTAAAAAGAGCTATCACAACTAAAAAATGTATTGTCGCACCAAAAATAAATAATAAAATAGGAGACAGACCAAGTTTCCAGTTGTTACAACTAAAACAGTTTTGTTTTTCATCTTTATAGGCCACACAAGCTTGATTTCTAGGTAATAGAGTACCGTGAGTGCCGAGTTTTTTTGCTTTTAACCCATTGTTCCATTAGTTCGGCCAAGGTTGTTCAAGCACTAAAATATACAATTATTTTATTTCACAGCATCTTTTAAACAAAGGGAACGTTATTTTTTATACCTACTACCTAAAAATGCGACCTAAACAAACTGTTTTTAGTTTCTCTTACTATAATACATTGCCCTAATAATAATTATTAATTGTAACTGTCACTATTAGAATTTTTTTATGACTATTAATTATATCTGCTAGGTTAGCAGAAAATAATTAATATTTTAAGTTGCACCAATAAATGGCACTGGTCATGGCAACTGAAATTTTAAATTGGTAAATTAAATTACCCATATTTTGCGCTTTCACAACTTGGTTTTAAAAATTTACAGTTTGTAACCATAAAATATATTCTTTTTAAATAATAGAATCCAAAGACCAAGCGACATTTAATCTTGTAGAATGACCCTAACTGACATGAAAACATAGTTAATAGTTTCAGAGAAAAAAAAATAAAATATAAAAAAAAACTGTTTTGCACCATTGAATTTAAAAACGAATAAAAATACCAATAGTACTTGATTAATAGAATTAAACAAGGAACTTATTAAGTAACGTAATATCAGTCGCTTAGGTCATGTTTGGTTAATTCGAACTGTAAAGGGTGTCCAAAATTTAGTGTTCATTCTAATTCCACCCAAAAATAGCTGTTTGCCTTATTTGTGACCCTACTTTTACAAAGAAGCTTCCTCTTCTACCCACCGAGCAGTAAGGGACCTGTCTCTTTTTTAAAGCGATTTTCACGGCTTCTGCTGTTTTTTTTTTTGTTAACAGCTTCAAATAGAACAGAGTTCATTTGCCTTCTTCTTTATGCTCTGAGTATTTAAGCTTTGGAATCTGCTGTTTGCAAAGGTCTCTTTTCCTTTTTTTAACTTTGTTTTCGTGTCCGAGTCCATTCGCGCCGCGAAAATTGGATCCAATTTGAGGTTCGGGGAATAATGTTTTTCTCAAAAACGGTATAAGTTATCGATAATTTTCAAAAACTATGTGAAAGCCAACACTTAAATTTAGGCTTATGCTGTAATAGTTTTTTAAATTTGGATTTAGTTTTCAATATTTCCTTGAGTGAAAGTCACCCTAAAATCGGTTATGTTTAGATACTATTTTCTCTTAACTCGACTCATATTTCAAAAATCCGTTACAGCAGAGGCATAGATTATTTCCTTACCTTTAAAATGGTGTATAATTTATGTCATTTAAGTAAAAAATAGTCACCGAAAAACGTTATTTCCTGTAGGCTTGCAATCGGAAACAACATCGCATCGATACACCGAATTTGAAAGAACCTAAATAAAATATAATATTTTTAATGCGGCTATACGAAAATTGTGCTAGTGGGAGTTTGTTAGTCTCCGCCCACCGTCTCCGCGTCCTTTCGCCCGACCCCTAAGGTGTAGCGTAAATATACTCTAATAAATAAGTAAATATACTCTTAATAAACTTTCTTTTACTTTTCTTAGCCGCGGTACGTAAGTTCCAAGATTTACCAAAAGTATAAATAATGATTTAATTAAGCTCTCAGCCGAAAGCTGGACTTTAGCAGATCCAGCCCAGATCATTAGTATCGCGTTTTAAATTGCTTTTCGGATGGTGACAACCAAAAAATTGGGTTGGATTAACTAACCACTGAATTATCTGAACTAATTGCTACAACTTAAATAATTTAACCCTTTTCATTGGGTGGCAGCAACAAGTTGTCACAACTAAAATAAAACCTTAAAATGAATTTTATATTTACCTTCTTAGCTTTTGCATCTATTTTTTGTTCACCTTAATACCCAATGAAACTACTTTCTGGTATGTTTGAAATAATTAAAAATTAGTTATTAGAACTTAAATTTTACTTTCAGGTACTAAAATTAAATCATTTTGTCAAATTAATTATCCCTGTATGATTTTGTCGACCGAAGTTTCGTCATAATGTGGTTTTCAAATAAATATAGTGGGAAGTTCGGGACTTTTGCAAATGGACTGTGAGGGGATACATAAAAATGTCATTGCGTGTTGCTTTATTGAAGCTGCTATATTTATAAAAGTGAGGCAGGTCCTCGATAGTTTGTCGGTAGGTAAGAGAAGAAAGCTTACTTGTAAGAGATAGTATTAGAACTTTATATATATTTTTTTGAGTTTGTCAACAAATGTTTATTTTAGTTTTATCATGATCGGAAATCTTATGGCTCCAAGTATAACATTTTTTTCAGTTTATTATTTTTTTTTTATTTTTATTTTAAGTCAATATTTAATTTAAATTTTCGGCATTACTCCAGGCAAAAAGTTGAAAAAATACAGCAGCTTGTTAGGATAAAGTTTGTATTTTTAATTAAGTATTTTTTCATAAGATTGCTTTTCTTGCAAAAGAAAAACAAACTTTAATTTTTTATCACAATATGGTTTAAAATACCCTAAAAGTTAATGATTTTTTAGGGTAAATTATTAAGGATACTTTTAAGAAAAACAAAAAAAAAAGTCTATGTAAAATAAACTTTTGCGTTAAGAAGTAGAATATTAAATCTCATCAATGAAAAAAAAATCAAAATAAGAATATTTTAAAGTAAATCGAAAACACATAAAAAAGACAAACTTTTCCAATGTGGCTTTGTAAAAAACTAAATTTTTTAAGACATAATAGCAGGATAAAGATTGGGCTGTGTAGGTCAATTAATTTAAGGTTTATAATTATCAGATGGACCCCAGTAATATTTACTTCTATGGGTAATGAAATGTATTAAAATAAATTATATTAAAAGCAGCTATCGGAGCCACAGTCCCACTTAAACTGGGATCCAAATCTGAATATCTTTGGGAGGTGCAGGTTTAGGTTATAGGTTTAATTTTTTTTAGAGATTATAGATTTAATTTTAGGAAATATCCCTTTCTTACGAAAAAGGATATTGTTTATATTTGGTAATGGAAGTTTTTTAGAACACTGCCACAAAAATAATTTAATAGAGTAGAACTTCCCAAAACCAAGATATATCTTCTAAATAGCATTAGTAAAAAGCTTGTACAGATGCATATTGTAGTTTCACAACAAATGTAAACACTACATAATCTATTTTTTATTTTTCCTATTTAATTACAGTGATAAACACAGGATTTGTGACATAATATTTTTTTAAGATTTGTAATGTATTCTGATACTTTAAAGTCAAATTTGAAAACAGAATTTTAATTATAATTACAATACGTACAATTTCTGATAATGCATTCTGTCAAAAAGAGTGGTCACTACGTCAGCCACTAACTCCGGGACTAAAATATATTACCAATAAACCAACTAGTTGATCTCTAACTAAACACTAAATCAAATATGTGATAAAACAATGAGAAAACAAAATAACAACCCCAGAAGGCAACCTGTATATTGGTGGTCAAACGAAATTGCCCTACTTCGTCAAGAATGTTTAAAAAGCTTTATTAAGAGAGACTGCACAAGAAATTCTAGAAGAGATTTTCCAGCAATATGGGTCTTTTTCCAATACGCCGATCTCCGGGAAGAGTATAAAACTATTAAAAAAAGACTTTGCTAACAAAATCAACAATGACAGCAAACTTAAAGCGCTTGAATCTGGAAAAATATCTGTGATAATTTGGACTGTTTTATAATTTTTGGGTAGATGGCTACAGGATTTTAAAAGTGTAATTAATGTTGGGTTATCCCCAAAAGCCTCAAAATGCCCATGCAAATGACAAAGAATTTAAATCGTTAAGCATCTCTCATTTAATTCTGTACATAAGCCCCCAATTATATTTCAGACGTATCTGTGATAGAAATGTGATATTTTAAGACTTTACACTAGAAGAATTATTAATAGCAAAGTAAGAAACTTTTGGCAAACCAAATTTGAAAGCACCAGGGCCTGGATGTATCTTATGCTTTACAGCTTTTTACCCCCTCGAAATATTAAACTGGGCAGTAGTCTTCAACAAGACTGAATATGTTCTTAAAATGTACAATCCTAGTTAGCGCGCAGTGGAATGTTCCTTGAAGATTGGAAACAGGCGAGACTAATTTCACGTCATTCTTCAAGCTGTGATAAACCACTTGATCAACCATCGTCGTACAGGCCAATTTGCCCGATTATGGATGTGGAAGGGAAGCTGTACGTTGCCTTTTTGGCTGTTTCTGATTAGACTTAAGCTTGAATTGACCAAAACCGGCGGCCCCTTTAGCAGATAAGCAGTTCTAGACTTTTATAACTGAGGGTCGACAAACGATACATTAATGTTAATAGCGTTATTCAAGTGGCCAGAGGTTCAGGGGATGCATCATATGCTCATCAACATAGAAGACTATGCGCCGTAATAACTTTAGACGTCAAAAATGCATTTAAGGGCGCATCCTGGCAAATCATCCTTGATAACCTACGAAGTTACGTTAAGGAGTAGAAGAAAGCCTTATAAATCATTATATGGCGCTGAATACTTGTCCCAGTAAGATAATCTTGGAGGCTGAAGGACAACGGAAAACCGTTGAAGTAAACAGCGTCATATTGTCCCGCAGGGTATAAGTATCCGGTGCTCGGCCCTACATTATGGAACATCTAGTAGGATGATTTATTTAAAATCATTTAGTTCCAGCGGGAGTTACCATTAATCAATGATATTTAAGTTGATGATATTGCGCTGACTGTGGTGGCAAATAGGTGAAGACAAAAAAAGCAACTTCTAATGGATACAGCAGATATAGCCCTATCACGAGTGTCAAACTGGCTAACGGCCAATCAATCTTGGCCTCGCTCCAGAGAAAACGGAGGCCGTACTTCTTCTACCAAAAATAGGCACAATAAACTAGACCTTTTATCTCTTTTACAATACAAGGAACACAAATTAAGACCGTAGCAAAGCAATTAAATATTTAGGAGTATGGCTTGATACAAGCACCAGATTTTAAAGTTTCCTTTATTGACAGAACATATTAAGCCCACTTGTGAAGTCGCTAAAAGTCGAGAAGACTGTGGCGGCGTTGACGTGCCTTATGCCTAACTTAGGTGGACCAAGGGCATCAAAGAGAAGAGTAATGGCAGGGTAGTCCACTCGCAAATGGTATACGCCTTATGCACCTGTTTGGTATAAAGTCACAAGTAATCAGAAACAAATAAACAAACTAGCTAGACTCCAGAGGCTTATGTCTATAAAGATATGCAGCGCGTACCGCACTCTTTCAACCGAAGCTGTGGTCGTAATAGCCAGACATACCACCTATAAAATATTTAATAAGTGAAAGATACGAGAAATACACAGGAGTGGAATCACATGTAGCCAAACAGAACTTAATAAAAGGTGGCAAGAACAGCTGGGTAAACTCAACAAAGGGTCGCTGGACTAAGAGACTCATATTTTTTTATATACAGTCATGGATCAACCGCCCATATGGAGAAGTTGGCTATTATCTAACTCCAAGCACTATCAGGACATGGATGCTTTAGGAAGTAGCGTTATATAATAGAAGAAGGGCTGAAACAGAGGAATGTACCTACTGCGATGGAATAGATGATGCCGAACATACCCTATTTGTCTGCCCTAGGTGGGTAAGATTTCAGAATGTTATATTCTCGGCAAACAGGGCTGGAATTTAATATTGCAAACATGACGGCAAATCTATGCACGTCAAAAGCTGGCTGGGTGAACGTCTACGGAACGGTTAGAAAAATCATCGAAACAAAAGAAATAGAAAGCCGTTAGAAGTACAGAAAGTTAAAAAGACAGCACCCCCACTGAAGCAATGCGAGAGCGGTTTCCGGTGGCAGGTGTTTGGTGACGTAAAGAAGGGGTTTTTTTAGTCGGTAGTACCATTTTGTCTAGTCCGACATAACTGGCGGTCACACAACAACGACTGCAGTATGCGTAAAGGCATTTTTTCCTCTTCTCAGCAAGAAAAAAAAAAAAAACTAGATGATCTCAAAAAGATATTTCACCTCTGCATAATAAATTGGAATCAATAAAAATGCTGTTAAAGCCTTGGATAGGGATGAAATAGAGCTCTTGTACCTAAAATAAAAATTTCCCAGATTTAAGGACCATAATAAGAAAACTATTTATTTATTAATGTGCTAAATAAAACACTCGCGTCTAAAGATACCCCGTGATCACGAGCTTCTTGACAGTGTTGACACATGAAACATGCTTTATTATACAGAGACTCGGCGCGTTATTTAAAATGTAGACTTTTTCTAATACGTCGATCTCCGCATTTTTACGTCTGATATATAATTGGGAAAAATAAAAAGCCGCTTTGCTAACCAGAACTAACCATGACAGACTAGAACTTAGGGCGTTTGAATTTGTCTAAATTATCCCTACATAACTAAATTTTTATAATTTTTGATATGGTAGAAGTTATATATTTTTTTAAAAGTGTAATTATATATTTCCCGGGTTTTTTCTAATACGTTGTTAAAATTTTGTTTATAACTTCTACAAATAATTTAAATAAATTCAAAAGCCCTAAGTTCAAGTCGGTCATGGTTAATTCTGGTTTAGCACCAGCTATTTGTTATTTTCTATTTAAAGAAAAATAAAAAAATAATAATAATTTTTTTTAAAGGCTGCCAGTTAAATTGCAGACGCGTAAAACACTTGGGTTGCATATTACAAAAGTACCTAAATTATTACATTAAAATGTATTTTTTTAGCAGTCCCTGCATAATAAAGCGTTTCATGTGTCAACACTGTCAAGAAGCTCGTAATCACGGAGTATCTCTAGATGCGAGTAAATATAACTAAATTACGAGCATAGAGTATCTTTATTAGTTGTTACAAATTTTCTTGAAAATGTAAAAGCTGATCATTTTAAAAATAACGTGGGTGAACTACCTTGTGGATGGTTTTAATAGGGTATTTTTGTCGTGGAAAAATGATATCAAGGCAAAGAGGTTGCCACTTTGGTTGCTAATTAAGGCTGGACATTGTTAAAAGATACTTTAAAAACCAAATATTGCCTGAAAATATAGAGAAAAACATTTTAAGGTACATTTAGATTAATAATAAAATACACCTATCATAATATTTTAGTAGTTTTACATAATAGTCACCCTATTTTGTCAATGTTACAAATTTTTTTTCTATGTGTTATTATTTAAAAGTATTTTAAAAGAGCAAAAATTAATTTTAACTGGACAAAGAGTTGCATCAAAAATTTGCATCATAAATGACATTGCTTTAACCAGAGTTTGTTGGTTTTGCAAATACTTGCAAACAAACAAAACGTTGGAAAAACTTGTCGATTTGACAATAGGTAGATAAATGAGGAGCATACGTATATATTGAAGATACAATATAAAAGTTCCGGAATGTACAAGTTTGTTTTAAACTTTTGTTTCGAAAACTGAATTTTTCCTGCATTGAAATAACATACTCCGTATGGTAGCTAAAATACTAGCTGTATTGGGATAGCGTCAAATGTCGAAAATAAAATAAGGTTTGTGTGTTTTATATATATGAAACAAGGATTGATTTACTTTAAAATACATAAACTTTTCTCAAATTTTTTAAAGATTAAAGGAAGTTATTTTTTTCTTGATGATTCTTAGGTACTGTAAATCGATCACTTTGACTTTTTAGACTACTTTTAAATTTTATATTTATTCTTAGTTTACAGTTTGTTATTAATATTTTTTAAATAATATTACTATTTCTTTTATAAATATAACTGCCGTCCTCTAACGCAAAGTATGGTTTGGCCTGATTTTATTTAAAATTAATTCTCAACTAAGTTAACTTAGCAAAAAGAATAGAACTTATGAATTTTATAATAAAAACAAAATACAAAATTTACAGCTATACGTTATTTAAAACTGTTTTATTGTTTTTGAAAAGCTTGTATTGTACTCTTTTCATATAATTATTCGATACCCTAAATCGGATGTCCCCAATTTTTTGTCTTGCTATATTTTTCAGTTTTGGTAAGACTTCCAGCTTACCTTATATTATGTTTTGTAAATAAATTAACTTGCAATGCATTTTTGACAGCTTATATAGTGTGATATACTCATACTTTAAAAGATTTAAATTTTTGGATCCCTTGCAGGTCGTAGTGAGGGTCGATATAGACCACGTTGAGTATTATCGCTTTTAATGAAAGTTGGTAATTCTTCTAGACAACCACTTTATATTGGTACCGTATCTGTCAAAAAGCTAAAACTCTAAAGAATATATATAGCAAAGGTCACCTTAAATTTATATTAAAAAATACTTTGGTATACATAGTCTTCCTATCCTAATTTTACCTACTTATAACCTAACGGCAAAGTAGCCTTAGAATCGCAGTAATTTTAACATATTAGTTTAGTTTTTTATCACGCTCTTATAAGCTTGACCTATGTGTATGTATGTATGTGTGTAACAAAATCTTTTAACTAATTTTCTCCTATTTTTAGAAATCTGATTAACTTGAACATTTGTGCAGAGCCGATGAAAATATATTTATTTTATAACTTCGTTCTAATGTCCTGACTAGCAATATCAGATCAAAAAAAATTATCTATATTAATTTGCAGGTTAAGTGTATGCCATTTACAGAACGACGGTTAATCATCTTTCTTATCCATATAATTAATTTTTTTTCTGAAATATATGTAAAGCAAATAATTGGTACAATTATGGTACCATAGAAGTAGCTTTTATTAGCTTGACCTATGTATGTATGTATGTATGTATGTATGTAAGTATATGTTTTTTTTTTTTTTTGAGGCGAAAAATCTTTTAAAGATACTGCAAGATGATAGACGGTAGTGTGGGATTTCCACCCACTAAATAAGCCCTTTTTTACCCTGCGCTACGCACAGGGAACACTGGATCGGGACCGCGTTAGCATTACTTCGACCCAGTCCGTGTGCTGTCTTACTGGTGCCTCTGTAAGATTTTTTTCTTTGAGAAGGCGCTGCGCGTAGGCTGCTATTTCCTTTCAGTTTTCTTCTCTTTCTATCATATATTCTACTAAGCTCGTAGGGTTGAGTGTCTTGCCTAGAGTTGCTTCGGTGTTGGCCCTGTAGTTCCTCCAGCGTTCGCACTCGAAGAACGCGAGCTCGACATCGTCGGTTTTATCCGGGCAGTACTGGCACGTCGGAGTGTGGTGTAGGCCCATTTTAAAGAGGTAGGCATTGAACAAGCCGTGACCCGTCAACAGCTGAGTCAGGAAGAAGTCCGTCTCACCGTGATTTCGGGTAAGCCAGGTTTTTATGTGCGGTATCAGTCGAGTTGTCCATCTACCCTTGTCGCAGATCTTCCATCTGTCTTCCCATTCCCTCTGAGTTTTTGCCTTCAGTCTTGCTCTGGCCTCGTTCGTGTTGTCGCCTCTGGTTTTGAGTTTGTAGAGTTTTGCCCTCTCGAATGCTAGAAGGTCGATATGTGGAGCCCCCGCTATAACTAGCACAGCTGCTTCGGAGACCGTGCGGTAGGCACAGGTTACCCTGAGGATCTCTCGTCGCTGTACTGCCGCTATCTTACGCCGATAAGTTTTTTGCTTTAGGATATCCGCCCATATTTCCGCTCCATAGAGAAGGATTGAGTGAATAACTTTCAGAAGGACTCTTCTCTTTTTAGTTCGTGGGCCCATTGTGTTGGCCATGATCCTTGATAGACTGAATACCGTCGCTGGACAGCTTTTCGTCTATCGTTACTCCAAGATAGCGTAGTGCCCTTATGGACGTTAATGTTGTCTCGCCAATGTCTACGTTAAAGGGTTTTGGAAACCATTTCTGGCGCGTCAGCACAACCATCTCCGTTTTTTGTTTGGCTAGTTTTAGCTGATGTTTCTCGAGCCAGTTTTCTACTGCGTCAATAGTCGATTGAACCAGAAGATTAGCCTCCTCCACGCTATCCGCCACTATTGTGACTGCGACGTCGTCGGCAAAACCTGTTAGCTGCACTTGCTTCGGTAGCGGCATCTCCAGTAGCTCGTCGTAATTTGCGTTTTAAAGGATGGGGCCCATTACTAAACCCTGTGGTACGCCTGCTGTCATCTGGTACTCTTGTGTGCCTTTGGTGGTTTTAACAATTAGCGTTCTTGCATCCAGATAATCCTCAACTATTACCAAGTTATCTTTTTTTATGCTGAAACGGTGTTCCAGTGCGTCCAGGATATTAACCCATTATGCGCTGTTGAAAGCGTTTCTTACGTCGAGTGTAAGGAGTATACAGACTTTGCGTGATTTTAGGTTGCCAGACCATGCTTCCGCCGCGATCTCTGTGATTTTCTTGATTGCTCCTATCGTTGATCGGCCCTTACAGAAGCCGTGTTGGTTATCAGCAAAGCCACCGCTGTGATCAATGTCATTTTGCAGCCTCCCCTGTATCAGCTTTTCAAAAAGTTTTCCAGAAATATCCAGCATGCAGAGTGGCCTGAACGACGAAGCAGTGATGGGAGTTCCTTTACCCTTGTCTAGGAGGACGTTGTAAACATTCAGCAGTAGGTCTGGGAATTCCTGGGCTATGGTCTTAATCACCGACGGTGGGATGCCGTCGAGGCCCGGTGCTTTCCCTGGTTTGAGGGACTTAGCTGCATCTTGCAGTTGCTTGACTAAGAAGACTGAGAATTCGTCACTCCGCTACGATCTGGTTCATTTCAGTGGGGGTTTTTGGTGCTTCTAGTGCAGCCTTACCGAGTCCTTTGACAACAATCTGGTAGGCTTTGCCCCATATATCCCGGTTAAGGTCGTTGCAGATTTCCTTCCACAGTGTCGCATTGCTTACATTGATAGTACGGTTCAGTGCCTTTTTGGCCTCTTTGTACTCGCTTAAGTATGAAGCTTGTGCTTGGGTGTGTCTTGCGGCCCTTGTTGCCTGCCGTGTGCCGCTATTTCTGGTGTCCACCAGTATACTGGCCTCTGAGTGTCCCGGTTTTTTAGGCGCGGTATAGAGGCGTCACAAGAGGTGATTATAACCTTCATTGTTGTCTGCACTTTTTTTCCGTCTCGCTGCTAGTATTAGGAGTCTGGTGGCGTTTAAGGGTTTGCCAGCTTTTCAAAACAGAGGCTCTTAGGGCATCTAAGTCGAGCATTCTGGCATTCCATCTTCGTTCTACAGGGCTTTTGTGCGTTACTGAAGTGGAAGCCGTCTCAACGCTGAATGTATTATGTTGGTAACCGCTACCGCTGTACTCTTCGGAGACCATCCAGCTCTTGATCCAGCTAGATATTATTGATGTTTCCAGCGAGATGTCTAGGATGTACTTGTGGTGGCCTGGTCTCCTGAAAGTCGAGGTATTGCCGGTGTTCAGGACTGTTAGATCGAGCCTTGCTGCGAAGTCAGCCTCTTCGTTTCCTCTGGAGTCTGAGAAGTCTTCTCCCCATTCAGCCGATTTAGTGTTGAAGTTGCCAGCTACGATGACTTCACCATTGAATTCGCGTATGGTATTTTCAATGCAAGCTAGCTTTTGGCGAAAAACACTGCTCCCTTCATTAGGCGAAAGGTAGACGCTCATGAAGTACGTCGTGAGGGTTTTTATCCACACGAAACCTTTTCCGCATCCGCTGTTGTTGGTGATTACCTTGGTTGGATTTGCGACCCAGATTGCCGCAGTACCAGTTTTATCCGTAAACCATGTTCTGACAGAGAGGTTTGAATGTTGCTCGCAGATGATGCAGACGTCGATCTTAGCTTCAAAGACACGCTGACGGAGTAGGTTCTGCGCGAGTACACACCTGTTAAGATTTCCTTGGAGCACAAAATGCCCTGCAGGCTCCAGAGCCAGAGATATGGCACAGATCTTCTTTACCGTTTGCGTCTGAGGTGCACAAGAAGCATTTTGGTTGGTCAGTGCAGTTTGCGGATTTGTGGCTACCTTCGCCGCATTTATAGCAACACTTACTCCTATCTGGTCCTGTGCAGGAGCGATATAGGTGTCCATAGGTAGGTAGGTTTAAAGTGAGTGGGTATAACACCCTTCCACCGCGACCGATGGGTCTGTTGTGGCTCACACCTTTTTATATTTCTCCCACCAGGTCCAGACTCCTAATAAATCTGATGATTCTGTTGGGAGAGAGATCTTTCAACTCCCCCTGCAACAAGGTGTCATTGCCGAGGATTGCAAATCTTAGTCGTGCCATTGCTGGACACGAACACAGTATGTGTTCTGCCGATTCATCCCCCTCCATGCACATGCGGCATTCGGCGTCTTCCGCTAGACCGATCTTGTGCATGTGGTGTTTTAATCTGCAGTGTCCCGTGTACAGTCCCACTAAAGTTTTAAGGTGTACCCTTGATTGCTCCAGTAGTTTGACAGTACATTGTTGGTTCGGTGGGCTTATGAAGGCCTACGAGTGTCTGACACCTGGAAGTCCATGCCAGTACCAAAGATTTTCTCTTTGTGTCCAAGCTGATATGAACTGCTTGGCCGTTCCCTAAGATATACCGATGACCGGTTCCGGCCCTGTGTCCATAACCCAGACATCTAAAACAGCGGGATATTCAGCCGACTTTGACACGTGCCCTATCAAGAGCATTGGTCGCACTGGCCTCGTCCATTTTACAAAAGGCTGCTCGCTGGCCTCGTGGAGTTGCCTTAGTCAAGTTGACGCGTTTAATCTCCAGGTCACTAATGGTAAAGTCGCGTTTGAGCGCTTCACGAACGTGATCTTCGGTAGTAAGGGTAAAAAAGTAGAGGTCAGTGTTTTAACCGTACCGATATTCGTGGTAGCTGATCTGACCGCATCGGTAAAGGCAGTGCTGTCGTCTGTCTTGTGGCCCATTTCTAGTAGCACACCCCCGTTTTTTGTTTGTCTGATAGACTTAATGTCTACACCAATCTCCGTGGGATTCACCTTGCTTTTAATCTCCTTGAGAATTTCTGCGTAGGTTCGCCCCTCAGCTGGTTGGATGAGAACGGCCTTCGTTCTTGGTCTCTTCGTCTTGGGTTTTTGGTGGTTTTGGTGGGTTTTACTTCTTGTTTCCCCGAGTCACTTTTATACAAGTGCCTTCGTTAGCCGGTTTTTTCAGCGTGCGTGAGTCAGAGGCTGATAAGGGGCTGGGTGTAGAGAGCGCCCTTTTCCTGTTGTTGATTTTCTCCTGTGTTGTGTCCTTGGGAGTGACAGGTGTCTTCGATTGTGGAGTCATCCAGGGAGACGTTTGCGTGTATGACGCTGTTCTGTTTGGTGTCTTCGTTGAAGCAGCATTTAGGCCGTTGACTGCCAGTTTGTATGCTGTCTCAATGGACCTGACCAATATTTTGATTTCTCCATGGACGTTGCTTCTGTCCTTAATGTAGTTGTTCAACTTGCCTATCTTCACACCGAGTCTATCCATTACTGTTTGGCGACTGGTAGCAGTGGGCACTGGGTTAATTTTTTGTCTTTCAGCTTGGTGGGAGGTATTGTCCGCCGACAAGTCTACGTCCATCTGGGTCCCGACTTGAACAGTCTCTTTATTTACTTTCGATTTTATGTTAAGGAGCGAGTACGTACGTTACCTACTAGGTGGTATGGCTTGCAGAAGTGGCTTCTTTACAAAAGGGTCAATGTTAGCTTGTCTCCTCAGCTTTTTTATTATTTTTATCCATTCCAGTTTTGAGTTCAATATGTGTATTTTGTTTATTTATATCCATTAGATTCCCACGAGCCGGGTCGAAGTATATGTCCAGCATGGCAGTGCGCCCTTACCACGCTTAGGCTAACGTCAAGCAAGGGTCGCCAGGTACTTGCAGGACGTTTGTGACCATCTGTCGTGAGGCCATGCACCCGTCGGCACGGTTCGTGTAACACCTTGGGTTCCGGATTTAGCAGGTTTTCTTCTGGTGAGCTGTCTAAAGCTTCCCCGCTCTTCTTAGACCTTACCGTCTTGGGTGACCCTGCCAGGAGTACTCGACTCCCGCCGGTATCGCTGACATTCATTGCAGGTACTGAGCTTCTCCACCGACGACGAGGGCCCACAGCTCCTTGGAGAGGTATGTATGTATGTATGTATGTATGTATGTGTGTGTATGTATGTAGCGGTATCATTTAACGAAATGTTCACCTATTTCAAAAAGTCTGGTTACATGTAAAGCAAATAAATTGTACAATTATGATATTATAAATGTCGCTACAGCAATTTTCTACGTGCATTTTAAAAAAATTGTTTGAACTATTAAGTCAAACGTATTACAATGCACCGCTTCTTAACTTTGTGTGGAATAAGAAGAATATTAAAAAGAAAATATTTCAAACTAATTTTGCATAAGAAGACCAAAAAAAAATTTTAAAAACTTCATTGAGAACCCTGAAACTAAAACAAATCCTAATTTAAAAAAATGAATTTAAATATATAGTAAAAATCGAGGGTCTTAATTAAAATTACTTTTGATTTTGTTTTAAGACTAAAGAATAAGAAAGTAAATTAAATTTTAAAAAAACTAAAAAACACGCTTTTATAGCAAACCGAACTAAAAAGTAGAAAATAAATTTTAAGTATAAAGAGTTTGTGTTACAGTTAAAAAAAGTCTAATAAATCAATCATGACTAATTAATTTGGAATAATATTAAAATGAAAATTAGGTTATTAACAAAATAATTCAATTATAGCAAAAAGGCGTAGAGTGCAATATACTATATTTTAATAATAACTCTAATATTGTAATAGCTACCAATAAAATGAAAACATATTTAATATTAAGCACCCAATGCTTTTTTAATATAATTGAATTATTTTGCTAATAACTTGGTTTTTATTTTATTTTTATTTTAAATTAATTAGTCATAATTGATTATTGGACTTGCTATTACTGTAACACAAACTCTTTATACTTAAAAATAATTTTCTTTTTTTTTCAGTTTTTTAAAACTTTAATTATTTAAAGGGTATAAATGTGCTACTTTACCTTTTAAACACAAATTACCCACTATATAGCGCTTTTATAGTGCCGCCCCTACCTTGTAAGTTAAACTATAACCATGAATATGTTGTGGATTTTATCAGACGGTTAAGGTTAGGATTTACCCTAATTATGCATATACTATACATAGGTAGGTACTCAAAATTAGACGCGTGCGCAATTTGTGTTATTATAATTCAGGTAATAAAAAATAAATCTCATTAGCACACCAAGACAATGCACAAAAGAGAACTTAAAAGGTATAAATTATACAAGCCTATATTTTTACAAGTTTCAGTTCTTCTTTTTTTAAAATATATTTGTACTTAAATTAAGTTTATTAGTTTTTGTTATTTAAAAACTTGTATTATGTTTTATAACTGAATTTTGGAATCTGTCACGTCGTTATCAGTTGCGCGGTATTTCTAGATAGCTTTTTGAAAACAAAAAGAAAGTTCTAAAGAACAATGATTCCAAAGGTGGTAGATCACATATTGAGCAATCATGGGATACTGGTAGCTTAGCATTTTTACCTCAAAAATTTAAAGGCCGCTTTAAGAATACAAAGAAAATTTTTAAAATGAAAAAATTATTGCTGAAAAAAATTTTGATATAACAGTACTAATTACAAACTTTTAATATCTTGCACTTTTATATGAAAAAAATTCTAGCAATAAATGCATAATTATTTATTATTAATTATTTTTTTACAAAATAAAACCTTACTTTATAATATTTTTAGGGGTGTATACAGATTGGCTTAGCTTGATCGTGGGATAGAATTTCTGTGTAAAGAAAAGAGGTATAAATTAAGTATATCTATGTGGAAAAGAAATAAAGAAAAACATATGGCCTCATTGTCCTATTTTTTAATTTATTATGATTGTTAAATTATATTCCCTACTTTTAATTTAATTGGTTTTGAGAGGTAACTTTCAGTTTGATTGGTTTGAATAGGAAGGCGTCTCTCACATAGCATTTGCGTAGATAAAATGCAACCCGCGTTGTAAAAAGCACACCCCTTGTTTGACCGGCAGAATTGTGAATTGTCTGTCCTGCTTCGATAATCAATAAAATGTTGTATTCTCACGCTCTGAATAAAACGTAGAGCCAAAGTCGTTACGAATCAATCTGTATATAGACGAAGCCGTAAATCTACGCCACAATAAAAGACTGGTTTTTTTGGGAGTACTAAAGTTAAACCGTTTGTCGATGACCTTGTAATTAGAATTTCACCTAATCCTCTTTAAATAATCTTAATTAGATGCTTTGACGGAAAAATAGTACAGAGGTAATAGTTAGATAAAAACTGTGTTGTGGCATCATTGCCGTGGTATGGACTTGCATGTCTGGATACCTTGACAACGTGGGTAAAAATTTAAAGATTTGGTAATACTAGTTTTTATTCTTATTACTTATTAGGTTTTATAGTTCAGCTTTTTATAAAAAAGTATTTTAAAAAATAGGTTTAAGCCGCTATTGTTTTACTATTAAAGGTAAAAATTTATCTTGACTTAATGAACATTATGGCGACGCACTTACTTTGCTAACAATTATATCCTTATCGGAAATATTTCCAACTTTCTAACTTTAACCGCAGCCCCCTATATTTTCTACTGTCCTATTCTCGCTGAATTTTAATTTTGACAAAATATTTAAATAAAAAAAAAAGTTGAATTTATTGCTTAAAGAGTAAAAGGTTATTTTAAGCAAAGTAACATATTTTACAAATAATATTACTGGAAAGCACATTTAAAAACGGCCTTATATTTAAACATATTCATTTTACAAATATACTTTACTTATTTAGCCAACTGGACTTGTAAACTTGTCTTGTTTTAATTTAATGACATAAGGCGCCCAGTCAGCACCTCCTAGGTCTGGGTCTGGCTCTAAGCCATAGCGTAGGCATTTGCTATTGAGATGTGTGCTAGAAGGCTGGTTGATCGGCACTGCACACGTAAGATAGTTAAAATATTCTCCTACACTCAAGCAGCTCTTAAGGCTCTTAAATCCAGCCGGTGCAATTCGAAAACCGTCTGGAATTGCAAGGATGCGCTGACCAAACTGGGTCAAAGCAACAATTTTACCCTACTGTGGATACCTGGACATACCGGCCTAAAGGGGAATGAATCCGCAGTCCTCCTTGCCAAAAGGGCCGGAACCGGTCATCGATATATCTTATAGAATGGCTAAGCAGTTCATATCAGCTTGGACACAAAGAGAAAATCTTCGGTACTGGCATGGACTTCCGAGTCTCAGACACTCGAAGGCCTTTATAAGCCCACCGAATCAAAAATGTACCGTTAAACTACTGGAGCAATCAACACACCCTGTACACGGGACACTGCAGATTAAAATACCACATGCACAAGATCGGTGTAGCGGAGGACGCCAGGTGCTGCATGTGCATCGGAGGAGGATGAATCAAGATTACATATATGTAGTCGTGCCCAGCAATGGCTGAAGATTCACGTCTTGGCAATGGCACGCCTTGTGCCAGGGGAGTAAAGATCTCTTTTCCAATAGGATCAATAGATTTATTAGAAGTCTGGACCTGTTGGGAGAAATATAAACGCTTGTGAGCCACAATAGACCGATCGGTCGCGGTGAAAGAGTGTTATACCGACTCACTTTAAAACTAATCTAAGCCATAGGAAATCATTTAGGTATAGATGGTTTCTGTCTGGGCCACTTTTGTCCTCACTAAGTATGTACAATTAAAAAATAGAGGGTTGAAAGTCATCCTATAATATCTCAACTGCATTCTTGGTACCCTTAGATGGCAGGGTAAATTCCACTGTGGTACTCGAAAGTAAAAACACGGCTTTCCACACCTACAGCGGTAGTTTTTTAAAAAAGATTTGCAGCTCCTAAAACACGTAATCACTTGACAAAGGCCAAAACAAAATTGTTAAATTTAAAAACCTAACAAGCCACAAAGACAAAAACTTAAGCATTTATTACAATAGTTGAAGCACAAAAGTATTATTTTGTATTAATTAAATATTTTTAATTTAATTTTCTCTACTAAAATAAATTGGTAGCTTTAATTTGCAAGAAAAAATTGTCACCTCCTGCCAATTTTAAAAGTTTTAAAATAAAATAACACTTTTTATCTGTTGTATAATATTTTTGTCCAAACCATAAAATATTTGTAAGTAGATATGGGTTTTTGTGATCCTGAGACTCCAAACTGTCGGGATCTGCAAAAATGTCTAGGTTTGGGATTTTTTTGTAACTACTATAGTTCTCTTGTGTTATTCTTCGGGGGAATTTAAAACTATCGATATATATATATATATATATATATATATATTTAAAATATATAATCTATACGTATTATATATATATATATATATATATATATATATATATATATATATATATATATATATATATATATATATATATATATATATATATATATATATATATATATATATATATATATATATATATATATATATATATATATATATATATATATACCGAATTTGACAACGAAAATCACTACCCAGCCTTTTATTTTCTTGAATAAAAACATATAGCTTTCAAATTTTAGGATGCTATAATATATCATAAGATGCTGATTTTGGATATTATGGCATGTCTCTCCTCACTTCCGGTTTAACCGGAAGCGACATCCTTTGATTTTTTCAATGGGAATACCCTATATATTTTTAAAAGTTGGATTCTACAGATCATTTCTCATATAAAATGTATATTATGTCCTATACCTATATCTGCTAGTTTTTGAGAAAATGGCGATTAAAAGACAAACTACCGCATTTATGCAGTTTTTATGGGAAAACAAATAAATGATAAAAATTATTATGTTTAATTTAATTTTTTCTAAAGACTCTATCTGTAGAAGATCATTATAAAACTACTTCAAAGCTTTACGGAAGTGCATTATTGACTTTTTCAATAATGTTACTTCAAAAATTTAAATTGCAACACTCTGTATTTTTTTTTTAAAATTTGGATTCTACGGGTCATTTCTAATATAAAAATCTGTATAATATCCTATATGCCTATCTTTGTTAGTTTTTGAAAAATAGCGATTAAAGATGTCCAATCATTGACATTCATATTATGCAGTTATAGGGAAACTCAAATAAACGTTAGAAACAATTTAATATTTTTTAATTTAATTCCTAATTTTTTTATACCTTCTTAAAAAATAAAAAACTAATATTAAAATAACAAAATTGCTCCAAAGAGACAGCCTGAATTTAGGAAACATTAATTTTTCTAATTTTTATTTATTTGTTTTCCCCCTATACTTTTACATTATGTCGTTTGGTATTTTATATCTATAAAGCTAACAAAAAGAGCTGGGTATAAATTATTATACACATTTATATCAAGAATGACTTTCCGTAAAACTGAAATTATAACAAAATATCATAAGGGTCTTTAAATTTTTTAGCTATTATTGGAAAAAGTCAATTTTTATTATTTTTAATGATTTTGATTATACTCTATAGATAAGAGTCTTTGAAAAAATTAAATTAAACATAATATTTTATATTATTTATTTGTTTTTACCGCTAAAATACATAATATGCGGTAGTTTGGACATTTTTAATCGCCATTTTCTTTTACAAAAACTTAGCGGGAATCATAGGACGTAATATATATATATATATATATATATCAAATTTATAAATATATAGAATATATGAAAATATATATATATGTATCAGTTAAACCGGATATATATATATGATATCATGTTATAATATCCAAAATCGGCATATATATTATATTTAAATATATGTTATAAATATATTTCGTTATATATATATAAAAGTAAAGGTCCGTTATACCTACAGTTGGGCGAGTGTTTAGGAACTTTGTTAGACTAGAAGATGTACCTATTTAACTAAATAGTTCGTTAGATAAGGAGATATATTTTACAATGTTACGTAAACATAGGGTCATATTTGTGTTTATTAGAATAAGCAGATCGAATCTATATTTACAGAACAAATTGTTTGTTTTTTTAGTAACAGTGGGTCATTCCAAATAATAAGATTATGAGGCAAATTACGTATCAGAGACAGCCCACAATATTAGATTACCAAAAATATGATAAGAAAGGTTCTACCAACTTTTAGGAGCAGATAACACAATCTAAAATATTTGGGCAAATTTTTATCCACAATTAATTAAGTAATAGCTGTAGAATTTTTAAAAACTAGGTATAATTAAAAATTGTAAGTGTTCGAAATCATACATTTATATATAACCACACTAGCAACCCACTAGCAACCATAGCTGCATAGATATGAATGGTCTTTGTTTTCTTATTCTTCTGCCAAAACGTTGCATACAAATTACCATATCAGTAAAAACTCTATCTAATTTATCGCTTCTATCAATTTTGCAGTTGAGATGTGGAGGTTTCACAATGATACATCAATTTTTGCCGTTTTATCTGTAATTCTTTCAGCATTTTACTTACAAATTAGTATTTAATTTTTTTTCCGGTAAATATTTACTCCTAAAATATATTTCGTAGAGAATAACAAAAAGGATTAAATATTGTCTTCTCCAACGCCCCCCGTGCTGCTTCAATGTGCCTTCTAATTATTGTGTTTTTGGGTAACATAAAATTGCCCTAGCAAAGCCTTTCAAAACACTTTAAACCTTACTCTTTTTATAAAATCTACCCGAGCTACTTGATAATACATTAAGACCTGTCAGACAATAGTTCTGGGTCTATTTTTATTAGCATGAATGAAATTTCACCTAGGCAAACGAATCATTTATCTTTAGGTCTTTTTATAGGTTATTTTTCGGCGTGTTTAAAGTAGATTTATTCTTTCTGTCCCATGTAGTGCTCCTATTGTTCTCAATCGTGAAATTTAGGTCCAATCTTTAGTAAAGGAAGTTTTAAAATATTCAATGCTGCTGCTGTTAGAAATTATTTGCATATCGACTGTGTTTTAAACTAATTTTTTATTAGCTTTATTAAATTGTTCTTCTTCTGCTGCATAACTATCATCCCTACATATCTTTGGCAAGTTATAAATTATTTTAATTAAATATTACTGTTATTTCAATGAAAAACAATAATAATTGCAAGTATATTTGTTATTCATAGGTCAAGATCCTAAAGAAACATACAAAATTGCTTTTAGTTTTTTTTACTGTACAGTACTGAAAGAACAAAAAGCAAGTTTACTCTTCGAGAAAAATATTTACAGTTCACATGTTTAGATTTAGATAACTTTTCTTACAAAATTTACGGTTCACCGGACATTTCGTAAATGCAGTTTTGAATTTCAGGATTGGTAGAAACCCTTTTTCTTAAATCTTATTTTATCTTGATTTAGTTGTTTAAAAGCGTGAATAACATAAATGGCGTTACTTACCAATAGCTTTATAATACTTTTATTTTTATTTATTATATCAAGGTTAGTTACATGACATATTTAAAACGAATTTGTTTTATAAATAAATGCTAATTACAATTGTAAAGTTTAATAATAGTTTATTTTAAACCAGCTTTACCAAGCAATTACTAATATAAAATGATATGTTGAGAGTAATTTAGAACTTACTTTCAAAAACTAAAGAAGATATAGAATATGCTACCAGAATTAAGATAGCACAGAATCTTAATAATACCGAATGCTCAGGCGACTTTTTCCTACAAATTAAAGTACTTTTTATTTAATATACAAGAAATGATATAATTAATATTTTTTATTTAATAACATAAATAACCAATGAATAAAGTATATAATATAACAGTATATATAATAGTATGGATGAAGTATATAATATATGGATAAAGTAGCTAAACACCTTCTGCTTTTAGAACAAATATTTAAAATCATTTAAACTAAACATAATAATTTATTTTAATTCCAAATGTACTAAAAAGGCAAGCCAATTTTTTTGGATAAAAACTTGGTTTGGTAACCCAGGGCTCAGTACTGGCATCAACTTTGTTGCAGCTTAACATTAACGAAACGATCTTCTCTCTTCCACGATGTAGCCAATTTAAAGTTTTGCTGACAATGGTATTCTCTGTTCCAGTATTCATTTTGATATTTAGTTTATTAGACCATTCTTTAAGCCTGATTTGTAAAGCAAGCGCAGATTAATGCAGATATGTCTGTCTCTAACAGTACCTTTAAAAAAAATTGAATTAAGGCACCAAAAATCTTGTGCAGTTGAGTGCCTCAAAAATATAATCATATTCTTTATCGCGAAAAAAAAAAGTCTACCAGTACTAATCCTTAGCCCATAAGCCCTCCGAAATCTGCAGAATAAATAACCATTTAACCTTGTTTGCAACGTTCTTAATTGGCGCAAGCGTGCTATATTCATAAGCAGAGCAACTTCAAAAAAGCTTGGATCCCTCTTTTGAGCCAGAAAATATTTCTCTTCTTTTAATATGTGTACAATGTTTGTATTTTAAATAAGACCCGACCTATAACATTATTTTCATGTCTCATGTCTGGAAAATAGGTTTTGCCACAACTCTTGATTTCATCCCAAAGAAAGCCGTTCGCCCTACCAATAAACCCTTTCTAATAAATAAGCTTTTTTCAACAAAATAAATAAACAAAAAAATATTTATTAATATACTAACTACCACTGTTCAAAAAAATTGTAAATATTATGGGATTTTATTTTTATTTGAAGCTGCATCTCTAGAGCCTTTCTTACAAATATTACACTGAGACAAAGACCACTTTAAATCAACCTGGACACCTACCAGGTTCCTGTAATATATTCATACACTGTTGCTTCCGTAATTCCAAGGGCAAAATATAAAAGCAACAATTGTAGCCACTAAATTAAATTATTTTTAAAACAGAGATGAGGAGCTTAGTGAGAAAGGTAAAAATTTCCAGTGACTTACCTGAGGTACTTTGCTCGAAGGAAGTTTATTTTAAGGGTATAAGTCCAATAGTAAAAGGTGCGGCAAGTTTTTAAAACAAAGAACTTAGTTGATAAAATTCTAAAATAAATTAAACATGCATCCATTTATTCCTTAACTAATGTTACATAAAAACTAGTTTGTATTTAACAATATAGGATTATATAAATATAAATATTATATAAATTATTATTACATTAATTATAATATAAAATTTTCCATGACTAGAAGTTACTGCATTAAGGAATTTATTTAATTTTTATTTTAAATTTATTTTTATCAGATAAGAATTTACTGCATTAAAAGTACATTCAAAATTTAAAAGAAAATGTGCTTTAACGATCCCAGGAAGAATATTAGCTTTGTATCGGAGTATTTCAATAAGTACAAAACACTTTTTAAAAGTGTAGTGAATCAACTTATTTATTATTAAACACCGGTATGCTATAAACTATGGAAATAAATGGAAATATATTTTAAATCACCATAGTAAAATTTTACCTTTGAAAAATCAAATTTATGAACCCGAATTTATAATAAATTGTATTTAAAATAAAAAGGTAATCACCATAATTATGCCCAAGAAATTGCTTTCATACTCTAAATAACAAATATGTCCCCAAAATAATACATCTGTTACCACACTGAATTGTATCAGAACCCTATTATATCTTAGAATATATATATTTTTTTTCATATCACCAACATTATAGAATTACTTAATTCGGTTAGTTCTGGTTAGATTTGGTGAGTTTTGGTTAGTTTAAGTAATGTAATTTTATTGATTGGTCACTAATTGTATTTTGGGGACAGATCCATACAGATAACAGAAAGTAAATAATTGGGTGACTTAAAATACACACGAAATAAACCTAAGAACGCCATTATATAATCATTTTTCTGACATAAATGAAGTTTTTTGCCAACCTAAATCACTTTCCTTAATAGTTTTATTATCTGCGGTATTGTGCGAGGAAATACTTCAAGTAGAAGAAGTATCGTGCTAGTGTCTATGTTCATTCTATTTTAACACACTTATTTATAATAATATTATAAAAGATTTAACTGCGTGTTATCTCTGCAATTATTTTTAGCTTTTAAATACCAAATAATACAAAACACTTTTCTTTAAAAGGAGCGGGTAACCCGTAATATTGCTGTGTCGCGTTTTTAAACCTAACTAATGGGCTGCTAAATTGCGGCAATCCGCTGTTGATATTCTATACACTTTTATAGGAAGCGGTCACTTTTTTACTTTTTTTAATTATGTGTTCAAAAAACCACGGATTATGTGACAGTTTAAAATAAAATGAAATCCTTTGAGGTCAACTAAAAAATAATTAACCGATTTTTTTTTTTTCATTTTTTATGTAACTTACAAAATGGTCCTTTAGTTTGTTGTCTTTAAGGGAGGACGCACATCAAAGAAACATAAAACCTGAAATATAAAGCATAAAACATAAAACACGTTTTATGAAAATAGAACACGGCCAGACCCTCTAACTAATAAAACGAGTGTGATCCATGTGCGTAAAACATTTTTATCGTGTTGGGACATGTTTCATGAAATAGATCGCGTTCTATTTTTCTATTTCGGTTGCATGGTCTTGGTCAATTAAATACGTGCGTTAAATAAAAAAATAACGACCAAAATTTAATACTGCGTTTGTTTCTATGGTAAACTGTACGAAGATTTGTATAATTATAACCTTAAGAAGTAATGATAGTGAAATAGCCACAAACGACAACGATGACGGTATGCACAATTCATACGATACGCAAAACACCCAAGAGAAACAAGAAGAAGGTATGAACACAACACCGACGATTTAAGAAAGAGCTCAAAGTTCAGCAACAAATGAAGTAGAGACGCAACTTCCTTCTAAATCCACGGATGACGATACTAGAAGAGTTTTCCAAGTATCACCAATAAAAAAAACAGGACAAAACAGTCAATACACAGCTACTGAAACTTGGGAAAATCCTGCAATACAATATTTAAGTGATTTGAGAGCTAAGTACAAAAGAAAATTAAATGAATTAATTGATAATGAAAATAGCGATCACCTTTTCTTAGAGAGTTTGTTGCCTGGTATGAAAAAGTTAATGATGCTCGAAAAAGTGTATTCTCCAGCTATATCCAACTATTCTTCAGTGTCATCCGCATCATCTCAATTTAATGAGGCCAATAATGAAGCAAAAAATATTACATCAAACAGAGAGTCATTCATTGTATGCTTCTCTTGTGTCTAATGCTATTAATATTAATAGTATTCACGAATAAAAATTAATTTTAACTTACCTTAGTGTTATCGGTAGTTTTTTAATACTGAGGCACATTCTAAAGTTAGTATCTTTTTTTTAAACTAGGACCCGCAGTAGAACATTATGTTTTAAATGTTTGTATACTCATTCAATAAAATGATTGAAATTTAGCAGAATAATTGTTTAATTTCTTTGCAACCACGTGTGTACTATGTTTAAGATTTATATCCTTATATGGATGCACCCAGTAACGACGTTTTTTTTTTGTTTCTGCACAGTAATAAGAGTTGCCGCGACAGCAACGACCTCGTCATCTTCACTTTTCATTGTTGAGTACACAAATTTTATCTTTATTTCTTTGATTAGCGTGTAAAAATAAAACGGTTTCGTTTTTCGCAATTTATTGTTTCATGATTTATAATTCATGCTTCGTGATTTAGGTTACAAATTTTTTTAATAAGCGGCCTCACCCTTTTAATAATTATAATTTGGTTGTTTACTTTCCGCCATCTTTTTGCAACCAGCGATTTATATGATTAAAAAAAATAAGATACAATTTAAAATTAGACCTGAACTTAATGTTTAAGCTTTAAAGGTTTTATGAATTTTAATCATATATTAATAGAATACTTAATTATTATCTGAACTTTTGTTTTTTTTGCGTATCTTTTAAACCAACCAACAAACATGCTTAAAATAGTGTTTTTAACACTGTAGGGTAGTTTTAATGCTACCCGCTGGTAAAACGAAGATAATCTGTATTATTAAAAAACAAATTTTATGGCTTTTTAGGATGTGTCCTAAATTTTTTAAGTGACTTGTCGAAATAAAACCAGTATTTTGCAAATTAGCTTAGCACACTATTGGAATTACATATCTATCTAGGAATGAACGATTATTTGTATACTGCTACAAAAGAAATGGTACGCAAGAAGATATATATGTACCTCTTGTTTTTTTTATTTTTTTTTAATGCCGGTTAGTTTATCGGGTGCTGAAATCCAAGTAAAGCCTTAGATTGTTGGTAACGATTAATAATAAAAAGAAGCTTAAACTAGGGACGTTTGTATTTATGATTTTAGGTAGTATTTATTATTTGTAGAGGGAAATAATTTTTCTTCTGTATACCGTTTTCGGTATAGACTACAATTGCCTATATTTTGTTAAATACATATCTGCATTTTCTTGGAAAGCCTTGTAGTCTAAAATTGACTATTTATAATATTTGTTAATAAGATATTTTTTCGTACGATGAGCTTTTGATCTTGAAACATTCCACAAAGGCTTAAAGACTAAGAACATCTACTTTCTTTGGGTTTTCAATCATAATTTAAATCCATCAAATCTTTTACTTTCTTTCAAAACCAAACTTCATCAAACATTGTACATATTATTCTCATACTTTGCACATTCTGAGGTTACAACATGCATACCACCACAAACCGTATGGCGTTTACTTGCATGGTCTAAAGGATTCTTACGGCACCTACTTTTGGGATCCCATATGCCTTTCTTCTTACGATCCATCCCAAATATGTCAAGGCGTAACGAAAACAATATTGTTTTTATCTTTGAAGGAACTCTTTGCTAAACAAATTACTGCCAATGTTCTGTTAATTTAACTCTTTCAAGAATTTCTCATATAATGTCCGAAATAAGATTTTATGTCAAACAGATCGGGTGCATCCCATCCATTCATAAAAGTAAAAAATCCTTAAGGGTAGATGGCATGCCAGTAGTTATAGTAGTAGAAAAAAATGGTCCTTAAGAAATGTGATTTTAAATTGCAGCTGTCTTGACTCGCTCCGTTTGAATTTTATATGACACGGGCATTTTTCGTTGCAGCTGAAAGACCGCACGTGTGCAACCTATTTTTAACAAAGGTTTTAAAAATCTCTCTTTTAATGACCAAAATCTCTTTTCTTTTCGTTGTTTGCAAGTTAATGGAAAAATGCATTAATTTTTAAGTTTAAAAATTTTGAATAACACAAGATTACACATGACAATAGTGCATCAAGATCGCCATCTAAGAATTTTGGCTCTTAGAAATCGCTTTAATTTGCGATTGCAAATTATTAGTTTTAGGAACAGGAAAGGGTATTCCAAATGCATACAGTGTATCGCCTAATAGAAAGTTTTGAATTTTTTCCTTACCGTCCGCAATCGGCTCCTGAGCATCGCCACAACTAACAGCAATGGTACATCCACTTCTATCAGATCAGGAATAAAACCAGGTGATCTTTAGTAATGAATCTTGCTTTCTTTTTGGGTATTAACGATAATAAATATTAAAGTAAGCAGTAAAGTATTTTTGCACTGTTTAACAACAGTTTCATTGCACGATTTGTCGCATAGTTCGTAAAATATTTCAGAATAGAATTAGTTATGTTACACACGACTTTAACTTTAACAACGGTGTATCATAATTTATTAAAATATCTTTAATTGCTCCAATAAACACTTTTATAGTGAACATGGTGAGGAAATAATCCACGGTTTGATATAAAATAGCTGGTTATTCAACCATAAGTGTAATGACACGAAGGCAGGTCACCCTTAGTCTTTATTGAAGGTAACATAACGGCTCACGTACATTTGGGAATTAGTAGAACAGCATGTCCGTCTATACCTTGGTACGATCGAAATAAAATATCCCGAGAGAATATAGAAACCACTTCGTCAGATCAATACCCAGACTGTTAGTGAATGTATATGAAATGGAAGATATTCAACTTATTTTCTAAACTCACTTCATCCAATTAAACTAAACGGCCAATTATTAATTACCTATCATCTGCTATATATGTGAGCATTAAATAAATAAAATTCGTATTTTTTTAAGATACTTTGTTTAATTTAAAATGTATATTTTAAATATTAGTTACCACCGCCCCTGTATCTATTTTATAAAACTTTTTCTGTTTGTGATATTTCTTGCATTAATAAGGCACCTTAATTATAGCCTTATAAAAAAACGCCCTATTGCGATTTGTGTGCGCTTTTTAGATTTTAGGGAAACAAACGAGAGCTTTACACACGTGAAAAACTCAGTTATTTCAAAAATCACAAAAAGAATTCTTTCTTTGATCATAGAATTTTGTTTTCCTTTAACTTAAAAAGAAAATATATTTAAAGCCCTATTTAAATAAAAAAGTTGGTTTTTGAGAATTTAAAGAAAAGTAACTTATTCACATTTATTTTAAAGGAAATAAAAAAAATAACGACACAACATAAAATTTTAAAATTGCTTTTTACCTTATTCAAATAACGTACTTTTAAACGCCAAACCAATCAAACGTAACACTTATTAAAAATATAGTGAAGCAAATAATTATAGGCATATAAAGGGTGTTCCAATAAGAGGTTTCGAATGTTGGTAACGAATAAAATGTAAGTTTTATAACATATTTGAAGTTTATTTATGGCACTGCGTAGCTGAACAGTGTACAATTATACGTGGAATACAATATCTGCTAAATGACCACCACGACTTCCCTGACAGCACACAATTCTTTTGTTGAAATTTTCCATTACTTCTAAACACATTTCTGGAGTTATGTCACGAATTATTCGTGTAATTTCTTGTTTCAATTCTTGAATGGTTAGGGGATTGTTTTCGTAAGCTTTGCTTTTCACATAGCCCCACAAAAAATACTCTAGCGGAGTCAAGTCGCAAAATCTTGGTGGCCAATTTACGTCCCCGTTCCTTGAGATAATCCTCCTTTCAAACCGTGTACGCAGTAAATCTAATGTTTCTCGTGCTGTATGGCATGTCGCCCCATCTTGTTGGAACCATATATTGTCTACATACATCTCCATTATCTCATCCCATAAAAAAACATCAATCATCGTTCGGTATCGCTCTCCGTTTACTGTAACAGCTTGTTCGTCTTCATTTTCAAAGAAATACGGACCAATTATACCCCCAGCCCAAAAACCGCACCAAACTGTTACACGTTGAGCATGCATTGGCTGTTCGTGAATCTGTCGTGAAAATTATTTTATTGCAAAAATTATTGCCCTCTGCCTTCCTCTGTAGGATCCAATTGCTAAAAGCACGACGTTGTCCATGATCGTGTGGCTTTAGCTCCTGAGTAATTTGAATTTTATAAGGATGCAGACCTAAATCTTTTTTCAAAATTCGCCACGTTGAAGTTCTGCCGATGACCAAATGTTGTGAACGTCTTTCAACAGACATTTGTGGGTTTTCAGCCACACTTTCCCGAACAGCCTGAATATTCTCAACGGAACGAGCTGGACGTTCCCGTATTTTTGTTTTAATATCTTGCACAGATCCGGTAGTTTCAAATTTATGCACTATTTTGCGAATAGTTGCTTCTGAGGGACGATTGTGTACACCAAAGTAATCCCGAATTCGCCGATATGTGGCTCTGACAGAAGACCCATTTTGAAAATACGTTTTTATAATGCAAACACGTTGTTCGACAGTATACCGCTCCATTGTTAAAATTGTACTGAATTCCACAATGCAATAAAATCCGAATTACCAAAAAAAAAAATTGAGATAAGAAGAGTAGCAAATAAAAACATTCGAAACCTCTTATTGGAATACCCTTTATTAACGATTTCATGATTTTACGCTTTAAAGTTATTCTCGGACTCCTCCTACGTGAGATAATGCATTTTTAAAATCCCAGAATTAATTATTCTATAGCGATCTTGCTCTTCTACAAAAAGTTAGCCGCTTTAGTTTTAAGAAAATAAATTTCTGTTAATTTGAAGTAAAATACATTATTTATTTGTTTCGATAAATTCTTGATTTTATTAAAACCGATCGTAAAAACTTATCTTTGCACTCAATTCTTAAGACCAGTTTAAAGGCGTTTAGTTCTAATTAATTACTACAGTTTGAATTTTAGCACTTCTTTTTTTTTTAACTTAAGAGACAGTTTTTATATTATAGCCTTTAGTAAATTAAAATATTCCAGAAAGTTCATATCATAGCCTAATCTAATAGGCACAACTTTTATTTCCACGGATCTGCACAAACAGGACTTTACAGATCAGTGGACGTAAAAGCCTGTAGTAATAAGGTCATGTTACTTAATAACAGCGATCTGCCCACACTAAGAATATGTTGATCTTTTTAACTTATATTGTGATAAACCAGTAAGAATGGGTGTGTATGATTAGTCCTAAAATTAGTTGTACGTATAGTCAATTAAAAATAAAAACTTTAAAACATATTTGACAATTTTTTTAGCAATTTATCCCACTACTATTACTAAATCTAACTCTGTGCTACTAAGTTCATACAAACACTGCTTTTATTTATTTACTTATATATACAAGAAAGAGCATATAATATTTTGATAGGTAACGTCAAAGATAAATTATAAATATAAATTAACAAAGTTTAAATCTAGCTATTTGTTATGATTAATTTAAATTAACAGAACGGAAAAAAAGTGTCTGTCCTAGTAGATACCCAGAGTAGATGCTAATAGTCATTATGCAAATTTAGTTAAACTGGTGCCATAAATCCCATATGAAAGTTGCCTAATCTTCCAAGAAAGGCATAATCTTTGGGTATACTTGAAGAATAAACATACACTTAAAATTTTCTTGCATACAGCACACTGCATAGTAAACTGTTTAAATTAAAATCAGGGAAAATAATTCCTCTTTAATGCCCCTAATACCTAGTATAACGTCTGCAAATCTTTAAGCACAACTTAATGTACTTAATTTAATTTGGCATTAACGACTTGCTTTAAGTTAAATGTATTGAGGTTTTACTTTAATAGTCCCTATTCGCACTGTACTTTGTTTTTTACTGCCCTAAAATCACCATTTTATTTTTTTAACACATTTTTTGCTCATCCTCTCGATACTTAAAATCGAGGTACATTTTGCGTTAGCCAGTTTTGCATGGTTAATGTACATACAACATTTACAGTACACATCATCAGTTCTTTAATAAATTATATCTAAAAACTTTTAGCATATTTATTCACTGTGGAAAAAAAACGCATTTTGGTTAAAATTTTTAATTTTATTTGATAGAAATATTGACCTACCCACTTTAGAGTTTTACTTTAAAACGTTATAATATTAGGGTGTAATGATATAATAATACATCATACAGAGATTAATCTAACATAAAAATAGGTTTAGGGCTAAAGTCTACGGACCTAGGTGTAGATTTGCAGTGCCCTTATTTATACCAAACTTTTACTTTTATCTTATATGAGATGTCTAAAAATAAATTTGCAAAAAAATACCTACAGAGAAAGGCATAAGACACGCATTAGTATAACCCACAAACTCACGTACTACCAACTACGATTATACCAGCCGAAACCCTTCGTCGACAGGCCAACAGACTACTTATCCAGTCCTTTTAAAACACTCACGGCCGAGTGATGATCGCGTTGTTAAATTTAGCAATGGACTTAGCAATTGTTAAAAGTTAACAACGGTTTAGAATGTTTAACAAAATGTCAGATTTTGACAGGTTGCCTACTAAAATCATTGAATAACACTGACAATGACGTTTTGTTAAACATTCTAAACCGTTGTTAACTTTTAACAATTGCTAAGTCCATTGCTAAATTTAACAACGCGATCATCACTCGGCCGTCAGGATATCTAATAATTCTTGAGTAATTCGATAACGTTTTGTATGGGTTTTCCAGAGAGCTTTGCAAGCATCCTAATATAATAAGCATCTTTAAAAATAAAAAATTGTATGGCATAAAGATATTATTCATAGCCATTTAATGCCTGACTTCAAAACAATCGACACAAATAAATAATTTAAATCTGCGAAAGGTTAAAAAAACTGCTGCATAACTCGTAATTTATAAAGTTTGTAGTTATAAAAAGACTAACTGTTTAAAGCATATTTTCCACTGCAATATGAATGGATATTAAAAAGATTAACCCCACTCAGAATCTCCAAAAAATATCTAAAGTTGATATAAAATAGGATTGCTACGTGCCGAGCGACATCGTTTTAACAATACGGTACAACACAATGTTGGTATTATTTGTTATACATTCATAAATTCTTAAGGTAACCGTAAACCTTTCTGTGCTTTTCGCCCGGATTTTCTAAATTCCCTTTATAATATGACGACGCTTTAGCCAAGACCCTTTTTTAATTTAGACAGATCATACTATGTATCGATTAGAAAATAGTTTTGATTAAGAAAAAACTAATGGAATTTTGCCAAGCAAAGACGACACGCGGCTTTTGCTGAGTTAAGTTTATTTAATTAAATTTTATTGTTTCAGGATGGACATACATCAAGGGATACTTCCCAAGTAATTAGACAGTCATCACGAAAATGATTCTTCGTACTAAAAAAGCCTTTCCTACGCTGCTGGTCTTGTATGAATTAATGGTTTGCTCGAAAGCTGCAGGTCAGTATAATTACAGCTCCATTTAAAAGAAAAAGTGGTTTGTTATATTAGAACATAAAATATGCAAGTCATGTGCTTTTGTAAATTAACTTAATTTTTTTACTTATTTATTAGTTTTTTAGAATTATATTTTTGCAACTGTAGAAAAATACGTTTGTGTTCCACTTAAAACAAAAATTTAATACTTAATTGCAAAATTTATCAATATTTTTTCCGGGACTTGTCACGAAGGCTAAAACCTAAGTACTAACGTGCTGTGTTTGAATTAAATTAAAAATGCTAAAAGTTGTGGGCGACACCATTCCCTAGACATGGAAACAATATTCTAGACAGGTCCTTATTTGAGATACATTCAATATATACAGATTAGAAGAAAAAAAATACTTTTTGGTCCGAATGAGGAATTTGAGCAGTTTCAAAGCCGCTGTGGCTATGGATATAATACGCTTGTGCCAATTTAAATAATTTTTTAAGGTAACGCACATAAGGTTAAAGTAATCTTTATTCTGTAGAACATGGCCGCTTATAAGTAAAGAAATACTATTATTTTTAGACTGTTTTTCGCTACTACGAACTGACTGCGTTTTTGAGGTATTAAATTGAACAAGACTTTTGGTGTCCCAATTTAAAATTAATTAAAGGTACTGTAAAAGAGATATCTGCGTTGCCGTGCGCTGGCTTTCCGTATCATACTTAGAGACTGGCTTGAGAAATTGAATACTGGAATGAAGAGTACTATCATCAGCACAACTCATGAGTAGTATACTTGAGACTGGGAACATTTGCGGGGGCGTTATTTCAATAATAGCTTCCTTGGGCTGGGTCTGATGACGTCACCCAGGGACTGTGGAAAAATTGTGTCATGCGCCAACCACTTGGACAGGGTCATTTACCTGGGCATGTGCCAATGACCTGGACAAGATCATTTACTTGGACGCGCGCCAATTACCTGAGACCGTGGGTGCCATTTCAAATATCATTTCACTTGTCATTTTTATTTTCTTTTACGCAGATCATCATTACATACTACCAATATCATGTATGCCTGAGTTCACCTAACCAATTTTTTCTTTTGCTCATGTATTAATCCTATAACCTAAATTTTTTTAGGGGTCCAAAAGATCGTTCTTCTTAAATTTTATCTTACTTTTCTGTCTATGACGTCAAGCTCTTAATGAAACATTAAATTATATAAAAAAAAGTCTAAGTCTAGATGCTTGGAATCAAACCGACACTAATTTTTACATATTACGACTATCCCTCGCCTTGACCACCCGGCCACTGAGATCATTAATTAATATCCGATGAACGTTAAACTGATGCAACATCTGGATTAATGACATGTGCGACGATATATTGGGATTTTTGTTACGGCCACTGAGATCATTAATTATTAATCTTAAGTGAAAGGCTGATGTTGTGATTATTTGCACCGTATAATGAGACTGTATACTTTGTTAATAAAAACCACTTAATCTTGGGATTTGAACCCAAACTTTTTTGTTAGGAACTAACTTCTTAGCATGCGCAGCCAAACGAGTACAGAAATAATATTTGTATATTTGTAAAAATAGCGCCGTTATTGCTAGAAGGCGCTGTGTGAAGTAAAATTTTAAAGTAGGACGGTAATTAAGACTAGAGCGTTGTTTCGAAGGAAGGATTCAGGAAGCAACTGCCGACGTTTCGTCAACGATTGTAAGATCAAAAAATTAGACCGATTTACTTTTAATGGTTAGAAGGTACGGTCTAAAGTTAGATAGATTTTAAAGCATCAGCATACCTATTGACCGTCGAACAAAAGACCCATTCGCATCAAGCGTCGCGTGACTTAGGAAATGTAACGTTATGTAAAATAAAAATAGCGTATGTTTTGGAAACCACGTGACACCAACTTAAGTGGTTAAAGTCTTTATTGCATTCGATGCCAGAAATTTCGATCCATCGGGAGGTTAAAGGTTTCTGCTTTGCTTCTTGAAAATTATCAAGGGGACATATTTTCGTAAAGGCCAGCGCATCAAAACTGATGTCATTCGCCAAATTATTATTGACTAGCTAAATAAGCGGAGGTACCTGGTTTATAAGCAGGGATTATCACTTCGCTCTGCATCTCTATAATCCTAATAATAATATTAATAATATATGTATGTATTTATTATTGACTTATCTAAAGTATACCCCGTTCCTTAACCAATCAGTCTATGTTTTTATGTTAAATTTAATAGGGCTATATGTAGTATAATTATAATTGCCCTATTTGATTCTAACGTATACCAAACAATGTTTTATAAAAATGTAACTATCATTGTTTAATAAAAATATCAATTTATCGTCACACGTGTTATTAATCCAGATATTGCATCCATGTAATGCCGGGTGGTCAAGGCGCTGGGTTAGTCTTACTACGTAAAAATTAGCCTTGGTTCGATTCCAAGCATATAGACTTGGAATTTTTTTTTAAATTTAATGTTTCATTGAAAATGTTATGTTACAGACAGTTAGGTTAAATAAAATGTAAGAGAATGATTTATCGGATCCCTAAAAATAGCTGGGTTATGGGATTCATACATGCGTAGAAGAAAAAAATAAGTTATGTTATGATTAAATGAATGACATGCACAGTTAATTAAAAATTAGCTAAATTAAGTTAGGCATACATGATATTTGTAGTATGAAATGATGACCTGCGTAATAGTAAATAAAAATGACAGGTGAAATGCCATTTAAAATTACACCCACGGTGACACCTGATCTTGTTCAGGTGATTGGCGTATGCACAGGTAAACGACCTTATCCAGGTTATTCGAGAGAGCCGCAATTTTCCCACGGTCCCTGGTTTCAACTCTTTAGGATGACGTCATCAGTGCCAGCCCAAGAAAGATATTGTTTAAATTACGCCCCAGCAAAAGTTCCCAGTCTCAAGTAACCAACTATACTATTTTTATTGAAAAGAAAGGATCATTAAGTAGAAATAAAGTTTGTGCCAGTAATGAGCCCTGGAGTACTCCAGCACTATTTTGGTGAAATCTAGAAGAGTGATCAGCTACAACTAGAGAGCCAGGAAGAAAATTTATATGGAAAACCGTGGAAGGAAAGTTTTTTTAGGAGCGCATCATGTCAGCTCTGGTTAAAAGCTTTCGGTATATCCAGAGCAATTTTATTAGGAAAAATATGTCAAAAACCCCTTCCTATTCTATTAAGATTTTATTGGCATCAAGTTATATAAACAAATAAGAGAAGACTGCCAAGCAAGGGTTCATAGTGATACATTTCTGAATATAAATTTCTACAGATTAAAACGGGACTAGAAATTACAAATGTAATTTTTTATGTTTATTTTACAGGCAATTTTTCAAATATGTAATTAACCGTAGCCACTTAAGGCCTAACGACATTTATTTATTTTCATTACTTAGCCTTGCTTTCCATTTAAAATTCCGTTTTCCACTTTTTGTGGAAAAGTAATTCAAGTTGTGCGTATAACTAATGTAAAAGGGTAAAAAGCATATTCCGGCACTTGTTAAATTTCAAAACACGTATGGGTGTAAGGCGCGTAATAAAATTAAAATTAATTTTAATTAACTCTTATCACTTTGCAACCCGCTTTACAATGACTTCGCCATAACAAGGTTCCGTTATAAAGTCGGGTATTTTTAGTTCAAATCCCTTTAAAATTCTTTGGGTATTCAATTTGTAATAAAGTTATAAATTATATTATTACGTCTTGCATTATATTTGTTCTCACCCCACAGAATTGTGTTCGCTTCAGTTACCCAGTAATCCTTGCTTTCCGCAAGATTTAATGCAGAAACGGAAAAGGTCAATCTTGATTTTGCCTCGTGAAATGTTTCAAATGTTTAGCCTTTAAATTTCTCCATCATTCTTGCCCTTTTTAATAACCACTTTATTGTGAATTCTACTTTTACTGTAGAAAGCTCTTTAACGTTGCCTTAATAAGCACTTTCATTTATTGTCCCATTTTTGAACATTTTCTGATATACAGGGTATTTTAAAGTAGAAAAACATAGATAGTTAGGGCAAAAATTTAAAAGTATTTTTTTTACATAAAGTTAAGTTACAAGGTTATAAAAAAAATTAATAATTTCCAAATGATAAAATATCTGAAGAAACACAAAATTGTACATGACAGACAGCACACACTTTTTTCCTTCTGTCTCTTACCTACTACCTATTTGATCTTAGCTTTTTCATTTTTTTTAAACCGATATAGTTAATGCTGGGGTACCCTAGGGCTCATTGCTTGTATCAACTTTATTCTTCTTTAGGTTAACCATTATCCCAACCCAACTATATTTTTGTTAACGACTATACCCTTTACTTTAATATTTAATTTTAAAAGACAAACAGTGAGCTTGTTAAAAAAAACCCTAGGCAATGCAAATATCTCTTTTGCAGAACCATAAATTATTATTGGACTAGGCCACCAAAAATCTGGTCCTGTGTAATGCTTCTAAAATATAAATATATACGCTGTCTTATCAACGGTCTGCCAATATCATTCTTTACTTACAACCAACCAACCTTGGTAGAACGAAGATTTATTTAACTTTGTGAGCGTTACTTTTGAAACTACCCTTAATTTGCATAAACACATTATATCTATATGCAAATCAAATACAAAAAAGCAAGGATTTCTTTTTTAAGCCAAACAGTATTTTTAACCTTTTGGTCTCTATACTGTGTATCTTAAATCCACATCATCTGTCATGTATCATGTATAATTTTGTGTATTCCCTAATATTTTGGAAATTATTAAATTACCTTTTAAACAACCAAGAGAAGATATATATAAAAAATATAAAAGATACACAAAACCTAATAAAACAAAAAGTATGTATTTTGACAATACCTTTAATTTAGATTATATAACCTTCTTGCTTAGATGATATATTTTTCGAGTTATAATAAAAAAACCGGATCAGGATTTTTTTTTTATTTTTGGATTATTTTGTGCAAATTTAAAAGAGCTCCGGATTTTAAAACGACATTAATAGT
>JAHBCN010005871.1:52372-72862 GCA_019359885.1 Listronotus oregonensis | reverse complement strand
ACGTTGTACGTTATTTGCTTTCTCCACTTCATAAATCGATTAACTCGGCTTCATATCGATCTCTTGACTTTGTTGGAAGTAGGTTTAAAATTAAACTCGCTTTTTTAGAATTTCTTCAGAATCGGACTTTTTTCGCGAAATCAAAATTTTTTTATCTAAATTGGTATCTAATCAACAAAACGAAAACTATGACGGTTGCTATGGAATAAAGCCTACTTTGGTTTTCTATATTTTTGCTAACAATAAAAAACCATAATAAATCATATTGAAAGACAGAACCGTGTGCAAAAAAACATATTTTCCTTTTTCACACATTGTGCGCAAAATACAATTTTCAAAGCTTGTTTAGCGGGGAAAAACCCCCATTTTCAAAAGCAGTCGTAAAAAAAAATATTGTACAAGACCCTCCAAAAACCCCTTAAGTATTTGTTTCAAAATTCCATACTTTGCTCCTTCGTCGCCTCGTCCGTAAACATCTCACTCATACTGTAAAAGTTCATTTACCGGACTTATAGCGTAAAAATCCATTATCGACTGTGGGATAGTAAATACAAAAGTAAATGGTATTAAAAAGCGCAAACATGTGCCAAATGACTAAAAAAAAAGATTTACTTATTTTATATAAAAGAATACTAGTTATTCATTCTTTTATTACAGTACTATATAGAGTTGTATTTAATCTCTTTACGTCACTAGTGTTGTAATGGATTTTATTACAGCACTATTGCAATAAATTAACGTTCTTACGAAACTATTTATTAAACTGTAATTTTAGTTGTGGTTAGTTGTGGTTATGCCACCAAATTTTTGGTAGTTCATATAAATTTGGTTCCTGTTTGACGTGAAGATTTTTAAAAAATTGTAGAGAAGAATTTTTTCGCGAATACAAGATTTCTTTTTTAAAAGAAATGTTAAATCACATATAAGTTTTTTTTTATTGCGGGTCATATTGCGTGTCGGGGGGCGTAGCCTCTTACGGCGTGACGGACCCGTCCAAAATTGACCCCCGACTCCGTGAGAATATTTCGCCGTTTATAATAATGACACAAGGCGATTTTCGGCAAAAAGAAATTAAGGAGAAGATAAAAAGATATATTAAAGATATTGAACTCTTACCGATTAAAGAAATTGAGGAGTTTTCGGCAGTTGAAAACCATTCTTTTTTCTCTCGGCGAGGATCCGATCTTCTAGACCAGGGGTCTCCAAACTACGGCCCGAGGGCCACATCCGGCCCGCGGACAGATTTTGTCCGGCCCGCGGAGAGCTAGCATACTTGAAAACTCCTTTTTAGAGAACAAATAATTTTTATAGCAAATTAAATTTAGTTTACTGAAGTATTCTAATTTTATGTTGAATAATTATTAATATGACATCTACATTGATATGGTCATGGGCTAACTCCGCTAACTCATAACATTCTTGTAGGCTTATTGTTATTGTTTTTGTGATAAGTTGGATAAAGAAACACAGAATTGTAATGAGTAAAGACATGTATAATATGCAGAAAATTTAACTTCAGTATATAATAACTAACAAATTATTGAAATGAATCCAACTAACATTTTATACATTTTAAATAATCACATAACTTATAACAAACATAATGACATATGAAATACTAATGAGATTTATGTAATTGAGTTTTTTCCACTGACAATAGTTTGTAGTTGTGGACTAATTTTACTTGTACCAATTATTAAAAGAGATTTAAGATGCTCATCAGTTAATTTCGATCTGTAAACATTTTTTGTGTACTTCATTTTGGAGAAGGTTTTCTCACACAAATAAGTAGTACCAAAAACAGAAAACAGACCACGAGCAAATTTATGCAAATTATCAAATTGTGTCAGTGGAAGACTCTTATAAAATTCCAACAAAGATGAGTTTTGATATTTGTTCTTAATTATATCACTGCATTGTAGATCAATCATTTCCATTTGAAGTTCCGGGGCTAGGGTTTCAATGTCAGTATCAAAAGGATTCTGAAAAATCTTAATTTGATTCGCAATGGCATCAAAGTCCGAGAAACGAGTATCAAAATTTATCTTCAAGCACTCAAAGTTTCGATTGCAAAATCGATAGGAAACTCAGTCTCAGTAGTGTGGCTGAATATTTCACATGTTTTAAAATGTGAAAAACATTTACTTCGTAGTTGTGATTGAAACAGTCTCAATTTCTTCCGGAATGATTTGATATTAGTGTATAAATCAGGAAGATGCTGGTTTTCTCCTTGCAATCCCAAATTCAGTTCGTTCACATGTTTTGTCAAATCAACATAGAATGCTAACTTCCACAGCCATGCGTTGTTTTGTAATTCAGTAAGAGGGCGATGCTTTTCATTCAAAAAAAATTTTGATCACTGCTCGAAGTTCAAAAAAGCGCTGAAGGACTTTCCCACAACTAAGCCAGCGTACGGCAGTATGATAAGGTAAGTCAGTTTCTCCAATCTCTTCAATAAATTGTCGGAATTGTCGGTGATTCAGCCCAAAAGATCTGATAAAATTAACAGTTGATATGACTGGCTTTTAGAACGTCAGACATATCCAAACATTTTCCGCACAAAGACTGTTGATGAATGATACAATGTAAGACTAATGGTTTTGAACCACCGTCATTTTCTACAGCCTTTGACACAAGAGCGACCACTCCTTTATCTTTCCCACTCATGTTTTTGCCTCCATCAGTTGTAATACATTTCAAGTTTTTCCATCGAAGGTTCTTTTGATTAATGGCCATTTCAACTCCTTTAAAATATCTGTACCAGTAGTTGTGCCATGAATACTATACATATCAAGAAGTTCTTCGTGCACTTCATAGCTTTTATCTACTCCTCGAATATAAATCAACACCTGAGCAGTATCTGACACATCCGTTGACTCATCCAAGGCCAAAGAAAACCACTCAAAATGTCCATTTTTGTCGAACAGTTGAGAGGATATATTTTCAGCGATGTTTTGTACCCTTCGAGCCACAGTGTTTGCTGACATACTGACAGTTTTTAATAAATTCACCTTTTCAGGGCACATTTCTTCGGCTACTGCAATTATGCATTCTTTGATCATTTCTCCATCGGTGACTGGTTTTCCACGTTTTGCAATTTCAAGAGCCACACGAAAGCTGGCACGAGTTGCAGCCTCTTGTTCAGTTTTGAGTTTTGTAAATGAAGATTGCTGCGATTTCAATCGCGCTGCATAGCTTCGAATTTTTTCTGTCTGCAAACTTCCTGTATATTTTGAGTAATTTTGAAAATGTTTTGTTTCATAATGACATTTAATGTTATATTCTTTGAGAACGGCTATGCTTTCATTGCAAATCAAACATAGCGCCTTGTTACTGGACTCAATTACAGAAATACTGAATGTTCCACTGATCTTTGAATTTTCTGCATTCACTATCAATTTTTCGCTCCTTTTCCATACTACTAATTACACACAAAAGCAACAATTCAAATCAAAATACTGTTATAAAGATGTCTTAAACTTAAACACGCACAAACACGTTTTAAGAGGTATGCAATATTTTATTCAACAACAGTGTCATTGGAACTGACTTGTGTTTGCGCCACTAGCCTTCTTATATATTCCAATTACTGCCATCTAGAAGTGAGTGGAAGACACCAGAACTTTCTCGAACCAACGAGATTATTCTGTACGTGCTATTAGCGCCATCTGTTAGCGATAGAAGGTACTACCTATTACGCTTGTGTCCACCAGATATCGTGTCACGTTACTCCTAATGGCTGGTATCTACGACTAATCTAGAAATTACAGATAATGACAGGAAAATTAATAATATGCAGTGTTGCCGTTTTGCGGACTTTAGTCCGATTTGCAGCCTTTTTTAAACGTTGGTACTTTTTCGGACTTTTTTTTCATCAGTGGACTATTTCACTTCTTACCACTGGCAACAATGATAATATGGTTTTGCCCCTCGGAACTTACTGGAGTAATCAGTGTGGCCCTAAGGCTGGAAAGTTTGGAGACCCCTGTTCTAGACTATTAGAAAATTACCTAAGTGCCCTGTATCTGTGTAATTTAACAATAAAAAGGTATTGTACATTCGTTGTCAGTCAAAAATTTTAATCAGTTTTAACAACGTGTTAATGCCTTGTCTAAACTCCCTACAAAAAGCGATGTTATATTGAAGAATTAAAAGTTCGAAACATAGCCAATATATTTATTATTTATTTTTATTTAAGGTATAATCAGGGCCGGAGCGAACAGGGGGGAGGCTCCCCCCATAGGTGATTGATGGGGGCGTCAAATTTTTTCTTAAAAGTGCGTCAAATTGACAGAGAAGTTTTTTTTAATTGTAATTACCCAAAAAAAAAGAATACCATTAAAAAAATACATCAGCATCAGAATAGCAAAACTAATATTTGCTATTGTGTAACGCGTTGTAACCTTAAAAAGTCTATTAATTGTGTATACAATGCCATTTTTCGCGTCTTGTTTTGTCTAGCGCCACCGAAATCTCATAGCTTTGGCGGCGATATATTATATCTGCTAAACACACGGGCTTTGATACAGATATTAACAATGGAATCTTTGTCTGTAATGTATTAAACTATTTTAAGCAATTGAGACGATTTTTGGAAATATATTTATTTGTCTTATAAGATTAACGACAAACCTTATTAGGTAACAGTAAATTATATATTATTTTTGTCAATATTTTTTTATTGGTATTATATTTCATATTCACTGCGTGTTGCTTAAAGTGCATCAGTGCAAATACTAATACTTATTCATTGTGTGTTGTGTGTTAGTAATGGTCAGTTAAGAATAGGTTTTTTTTAAATAAAAACATTTTTTGTATAAAAAAATAAAATGCATAAAATACAAAAATATCAAAAAAAATCAGGTGCTGCCAGCCGCCGTGAAAAACAAAAAAAATGGCACAGTTTCCCTACAAAAAAGTATGTGTCAGTCCTTGCAGACGACTACAAAGACACTGTAAGTATCACAGATATAATTACTAAAAATACAGGTTTGTGACCACATACCTGCATATCCTTATACATATCTATATTTTTTAGGCAATTATGTAAAAATAGGTAGAAAATTTATTTCTTCCTTGTTTTTGGTGTTCCTAAGAAAGTTTAAAAATTTAGGACAGCCCAGTGCTGTAGAACAATCTTGTTCATTCGTGCAGGGCAAAAAAGTCAAGCGAATTAGGGGAAAAGACCCTGCTTCGCAGGTCAAAACTTATAATAAATAATTGTAACCATGTATAAAGTTAACAAATGTGAAATTCAAACTAAATACACTTTCACTTTTCTGATTTTTTGTACAACATTTTTGGTTTTTAAGGGAAACTATTACAGACTATTTAAAATTATTTAATATAATTACATATTTGATTTTCTTTACCGCTTTTAATTGTGTAATATTAGATTTTATATCATTTGCTTTAATATGGAAAGATTAGATGGCGACACTTCACAGCCTTTTGTTTCAATGGTCGATATTTCTAGTAGTTTTTTATTTTAACCAAATATCTTGATAAAACAAATGAAAACACGACTATTTTTAATAAATGTCAAACATTGTAGTGTACTTTTCGTCAAATTTATGATAAAAGTAGGGCAAGATAGTGAAAATTATTTTATTTAATTATTTTTCATATTTAATAATCGATATCTCGAAAATAAAACGTCAAAAAAAATCTACTTTAGATTTGTGTTCAGCGCTTCATGGAAAAACTCATCAAAATCGGTGAGGGTCAAGCAAAGTAAAAAAGTACAATGATTTAGATTGGTTGTTGGTGTTTTAGGGTCATACAACATTGTATAAATTTATAATTTGTGCAACATAAATAAGTTTAACGATAAGTATTGTGTTTTACATAACATTTTTAAATACTAACGTAGCGTGGGAGTCTTCAGTGTGGTAAGAGGAAGTTTATACACACAAGACTAAATATTATTGGATTTGTGAAAAGGAAAACTTTTGCCTGTAGTAGATTCCAATCTGGACAGTAAAAAATGCATAAAAGTGGCGCTATGTGTTACTCTTTTGGGAGCTGCCAGAGGAATTATACTTGCGAACTCCTCGGAACAGAAGCCGTAAAAATTCCCATAAAAAGCGAAATATCCTCTACAGCCCGTCGGTGGGTAAAAGACGCAGTATACTAAATTTAAAAATTGGGCTAGGGCCGCCAAAATCACCTCCCCCCTCGCCCAATGAGAAGCTGTTCGCTCCGGCCATGGGTATAATTATTTTAATAGATTCGAGGATAGATTGTAAATTTTGTGAGTTTTCTTTAATTTAAATAATAGAGTGCAATAGAGTAGGATACATATGGTATGGCCCCAGATTGAAAAGAGAACGACAACAATTTCCCCTATTCCACTTTCAAAACGACAACGGTCAATGGTGATTTGTTAGCATATTGAAAGCTTTTAAAATCACATATTTTATAAAACTTTTTATAAAAAAAAATGTTCTTAGCAAAAAAAATGTTATAAGTATTTTAAAATAGTTAAGATACTTTATTATTTTAACAGTGGGTATTTATTATTTCATCAGGCAAGACAACATTAATAATTTTATTTTTACTGGTTGGCAACACTGCCCGTCCCGTTCCCTTGCAATACTTTTAATGACAGTCCGACTAGGCTCATTGTTACATAGGCTTTTGCATTGAAAATAATATTCTGCTTTTAAAAAAAAAGTTGTTGTACAATTTGCTTTGGAGTACCCAGGCCAACTGGTCCCATCTTGCCAAACGATTTTAAATATCTTTAATCGGGGTGCATTAACCAATATGGTAAATGCGGTAAAAGGGTCGAGAGGGACGAAAATGTATGTGCTTTGGTGGAAGCAATTAAGCCATGCTCCAGCTTTCAAATTTCCCATATATGTAAGAGCAAAAGTCGTTTTAAAAAATCTCTTCAATTAAAGACAACGATATAATTGTAAATTACGTGTATTACTTCCGTTTGTAAGTTTTTTTAATTATTTTTCTTTTAAAGAAATCTTACATGGCTTTATTGTTTTGCGATATTTTAATTCCAGGTGCTTTTAGAGGTTAATTTATACATACAATAGTAATACAAACGTCTTAAAAGATCTTTTTTATTGTAAAAATTAAAAAATCAAACTAAACAAAAGGGCAAGCTTCGGGATTATTTACACATTTCATCGTCAGCGAACCTGCAACTTTTTAAACACAAATATACATATAAGGAAGAAAATTTTTAACTCATAAAATGTCACTAAAAAACTGACTTGAAACAACTTTTTTAAATAAAGATGATTTTTTTATCTACAAGACCAAACATCTATAAAAAACATAGTAAATATACAATTTTTTAAAGAAAGATTACACTTTAGCACTAGTTTCGAAACACAAATAACGTTACAGGTCCCCTGTTTCACACAATTCCATAAAGTCTTCTACAAGTCCTCCTACCACTTTCTTAAAAGACTCGTCCTTCAATCCCAAATCAGCCAACAATTTGACGTCATCAAAAAAATACTTCTTTGCCATTTCTTCGTTCTGAAAAATCTCTTCTCTCAAATTCGGCTCAATCATGTGAAATCGGGTAAAATAAAAGGCTAAATAGATTGCTTGTGACTTCATATATTTCAGACTATCTTCAAAGTCTTTTTTTGAGTATATGTCTGCAATATTAATACCAAAGTTTTCTAAATGTTGAGTTAACTCTCGGTAGTATTCCTCGATCAACTCTTTGTAATGTCTATCTCTGGTTTCTTTAAAGGTATTTTCATAAATAAAAAACAACAGGTCGTGGACTGGAGGGCAATATCTTAAAATCTGAAAGTCCACAAGAGTAGCATCTTGACAAATTCCATTAGAATCAAACTTAAACAACAAATTTGCAACGTGCAAGTCTCCATGACAAAGTATATTCTTGTACTTGTCAGATTTATTCATTTTTTCAAAAAGTAATTTCCATCCTTTGTTGATCTTCTCCGTTAACTCATCTTTGGTAAATTTTTCGGTAAGTTCTGGAAATTTCGATACCAAATAATGAATAGTTTCTAAAGAGCCTACGAAAGTGTCTTTAAGGAAATGATCATCAGTGGGAATATAAACGACTTCTTGAAGGTATTCTTCAAAAATATCATATAAAGTAACTTTTTCTCCTTTGGACTGAGTTAAAACTTCTTCCAAAATCATGTTGCAAGCGTGAAACTTTGCAATTTGCCTAACCACCACTATCAGACTCTGAAATTCCAGCTTTACATTAGGAGATAATCCTGAAAATCCCAGAGTACCCATATCATCAAGGACCAAAAAATCATCCAGTCTAGAAAAATAACATCTAGGACTAAAATCTAGTAGGTGTTTAAGGCCATATTTCTCAAGTAAAGGTATATAGGTCATGTAGAAAAACTCTTCTTTCTTTGCCGGACCCGACTTTACCAATTCTTTTAAAGATTCCAACTTGGGAGTCAGAAATTTGGCAAATAAATTGAGGACTTTTGTCGTCTGATCAAATACTATGGTGATTTTTAATTTGAAGTAGTCTCCTAAGTGACCGTTTCGTTCATCTAAAGAAGTCATTTCATATGAAAGTAGCTCATAATTTTTAGAGCAAACTTTGTTAGCGATTATCACAAATATATCTTCTCGATTAATTCTAGAAAATTTAAGAAATGAAGTAATGTTGGATACGAGCTCCTGTAGTAGTCTCTGACTTTCAGAATCTTTATTTTTCATAAATTCGCATGCAATCTCAAATTTGATGACTGGCAATAGAACTTTGATTTGCATATCAAATTCTGCTTTTTCCAAAACTCTTGTGCTGTTTAATTCTCTCAGATTTTTGGATAACTCTTGGTAATATAAGTCCATAAGTTCGTGGAAAAAATGCTGACGAAATTTTTCATCGGTAGAAGAAAAGATTAAGCTTAAAACCTCATAACCCAGCGGTACCAGTTTTCCTACAGCTCCATATGTTACCAACTTGCAGCTTAAATTTATAAACATTTTAATAGAATGTTCGTGTTCTTCAACTACTTGGTTCACAGAACTTTTGTCAATGCTATTGATAAGACGCTCCATTAATTCTACTTTATCTGCTAGTTGTATTTTTAAAGTATCAAAAACACGTTCGTTTGTTAAATTTACTTGAGTTGTTTTACTGATTTCTCGCGAATTACACATTGCGATGTTATTTATGGATTTTTTTAGGTTTTCAAGACCTGCTGGCATTGCACCATCACCATCACGTGAAAAATGTATCACTTTTTTCTCCATCAGATTTAAGGTATTATATTAGATCACGATTTTTGTTTTACAAATGAAATATGTACTTGTATGTTACGAATTTAAACAAAACTGTTTTGTCACTTCTCAAATAACCTTTTAACCTCTGATATTGTTAAACAAACATAAAATAACTGTTAGTTTATATCACTACAATTTGCTTTTTTATCAACTATGCATAGTCTAGTTTCAAAGAGGCCAATTTTAATTTTACGAGGGCCTATTATTATACAGGATGAGTCAAACATCGAGTCCAAATAAATTGCAAACTTTTTAAATTAGAAATATAACATACTTAAAAAAATTCTTGGGTTTTGTAAAATCTATGGGATAAAATAAAAATATACAAGGCGTAACATTTAAAAAAGTCGAAATTTTTTAAGTATAATTAGTCAAAATGTATAAATTTATTTTGAATGCCTTGTAGCATCTAACTAAAAAATTTTTACGTATATTTTTTTGTCATCCCTATAAAACGTTTGTATGAAATGTGAATATTCTACCTTCACAAACAATGGCGCTACCGTCAGTTTTTTTATAAAAGTAAAAACTAATATTTTTCTAAAAAAAAATAAATTTAAGAAACACTACTAGGTTTAGGTTTATACCGTTATTAACAAAAATTTTATAGAATTTCACGTAGAATTTAAAAATAAATTAAAAAACGGAGTATTCCATTTCAAAAAAAACCTTTGTTACTTTCGCCATGCTTTTTTGGACCACCCGGTATACTTAAAAATAATTTTTAACTATGCATCTTAACATTCTTTAAGAATTTCGTATTTACGTTTTTATGTAATTTAGCGGAGTGATTTCGTGAGTCTATCGTGTCGTTTTTTTTTGGCGTAGAACCAGGTCAAACCAGTTAGGGCGGCGGTACACGAGCGACATTTTGCAGTCATACCGACCACAATTCTGCGGTCACGTCTCGGCGAACTGCAGCTCATCGTAGGAATAACAGTGTATGCGTATGAACTGCAATGTCCACTTCGACTGCAGCTCGACACCCGTGTATGGCATACACTGTTATTCGCACGCAACGGTATGACTGCAAAATGTCGCTCGTGTACGGCCGCCCTTAGGTTCCTTTGAGTATGTCACCGGGCACGTGAAATCGTATTTTACGACATTTTTTTGTGGTCTCGAACTTTTTAAATTAATAAAATGTGATTTTCTTTAATTAAAAAAATATTTTTTTTGTTTCCACCGCCATAACTTTAAAACTATCAAAAATACCGAAAAAGAAATTATGTCAAATTAAAGCCCACACTGTAGCGGTTTTAACCTTATAAACTGTTTGGGCACAATTCGCACTTTCATTGCTTTAAAAATCAGATAAACTAAAAATATATATTTTTTGTATTGAAATTTTCACTAATCGATAAACTTTTTTATTTTTGAAAATATTTTTATACATGCAGCAAAGAAAATATAGCCAATTAATAACTAAACATTTGAAAAAAAAATTCCGTATCGTTTGGCAACAGCGATTTTTTTTCAGGTGTAAAAAAAGTATCATCGGGACTCAATAGATCCCGCATGCGGATAGCGTGCGTAGTAATACATTAGTAGTGGTGGTTATCGAAATTTGGAGTGTGCTGTATGTATTTAGAATTCTCAAACAATGAAGCAAATTATTTGTAAGAAAATTGTGTATGATGGATACAAATCTGTTTAACAAAGACCCAGAATACAAGGATTGTTTTCATTAATATCAAGTGCTGAAAAAAGGCAGGACGATCTAGCAAAAAAATTTTGCCAAAAAAAAAATTTAAATGGCGAAATTAAAATAAAATATCATAAAGACTGTCGTAAATCTTAGACAAATTCTTAAAACTATTATCATACTTTGCAATCAGTGGCGCCGGTCCTTCAAATTATTGTGGCACCAAACTTAAATGCGATAGTTTCAATATTAGAAAAATGTGCTTTGTTGCAACACTAGTAAAAATAAAAAGAAGAAAAGTTAAAGAAAAAATTTGTTTAAACAAGTAATTTAAATATTATTATGTACCTACATAGTTGGTACCAATATATTAGTTTATATTTTGTACTGAAACAAAATACGAATTTTATCCTTATAGCGGAGTGATTTCGTTTTTTGATTTAATTTGATAGTAATAAAAATTTTGAATTCTATCAATCACTGTGTAATTCTAAAATAATATTTAAATTTCGTTAACTTTTTATGATATGAAATAATTCAACCGGTATTCATGATATTTAATCATATCAAACCCCTTGTAATCCTAAAATAATATTTTAATTTCGTAAAATTTTTAGAATATGAGATAATTTGTCCAGTATTAATAATTTTTTAATTATCCCAAACACTGTGTAATCCTGAACTAAAAATTTAGTTTCAGTATTTTTTAGAATATGAGATGATTTGTCCAGTATTTTTAATTTTTAATCATCCCAAATACTTTGTAATCCTTTTAAATACTTTTAAATCATATTTTTAGGATTAAGTAGGATTTATAAGCATTAACATTTTTTTAATCATATCAAATCATTTTTCTTAATCATTCTTCCTAAAATAATATTTTAATTAAGTAAACTTTTAAGAATATGGGATGGTTTGTCCAGTATTAATAATTTCTAATTATCCAAATACTGTGTAATCCTGAAATAAAATTTTAATTTCAGTAATTTTTTAGAATATGAGATGATTTGTTCAGTATTTTTAATTTTTAATCATCCCAAATACTTTGTAATCCTGAAATAAAATTTTAATTTCAGTAACTTTAGAATGATATGCTTTTTCCAGTATTTTAATTTTTAATCATCCCAAATACTTTGTAATCCTTTCGAATATTTTTAAATCATATTTTTAGGATTAAGTAGGATTTATAAGAATTAACATTTTTTTAATCATATCAAATCATTTTTCTTAATCATTCTTCCTAAAATAATATTTTATTTTAGTAAACTTTTTAGAAAATGAGATGATTTTTCCAGTATTTATAATTTTTAATCATCCCAAATACTTTGTAATCCTGAAATAAAATTTTCATTTTAGTAACTTTATAGAATATGATATGCCTTTTCCAGTATTAAATTAATAATTTTTAATCATCCCAAATTTCATATTTTTAAAAGTAAAATTATTTAACAGTATTAAAGATTTGTAATCATTTTGAATACTTTTAAATCATATTTTTAGGATTAAGTAGGATTTATAGGCATTAACATTTTTTTAATCATATCAAATTATTTTTCTTAATCAGGGATGGGCAGCCTCATCCCCAAACCTACATCCTGGCTACGCCAATGAGAAGGAAAATAAAGATAACAAACTAAACGGAAGTTAAAAAAATCTCTGACAGCACAAGTCGCTCTACTGACCACCAAATAAATTTTGCAGAAATGCCACATCTGGACTTTTTGAAAAACCCACAATAAAAATTTAAAGAGGAATTTACATACAAGCATTTGTTAAACGGTTCAACAACATTGAAACATAAAAAAACAAACTTTATTTTATTAAATTATAATATCAAAAAATTGTTTCTCAACAAACCACCTGCCTTGCGGGTACAATGGGTATACCTATTAATATTATACCCCAGAATACCATATGCAGTATTCTGGGATTATGATTATACCATGTAATATAGATTATAAAAAACTATACATGAGCCTAACCTACCATAACAAAATTAATTGGTAACTAAATATTTACTTGGATGAATCATAACTACGCTTGGCAAATAAAAACTTTCCCATAATTTTTGAATGAATAATTAACAGAAAACTTGGATGATGCAATATTAAAAATTCATGGGTAAACCTAATTCAATCGATCGATACAAAGGTTATTTTAACTGTCCCGCCCAAACTACTCGAATTCCATTGGGCTACGCCGATATCGCGTTTAAGGTCACACCAATCAAAAATCACCACACCGTTCATATGGCTTGACGTCACATTTCCGTGACAACTCGATTGTTTTGCGTTTTAACTTCGCCAAGTTACATCAGAAAATCGAACCTGAAAGAACACAAAAGTGAACAACAGAAGAAAAAAAGAGATTTAGTTGGTCTTTAACAGTTGTGAAGTGTACTTAAAGATAAGTTAGTAGGAAGATAAACGGTGTTTATTCCGGTGAAGTAGTAAACAGAAAGTTAATCAAGAAACCTGAGAAAATAATTGAAATAAAACAAAAGGAGAACCTTCTAGAAAAAATTATGGCGACAAGTGTGCTGCCCGTCCCTACAATTTTAAATATTTTGCACGATAACAATAACAACAGTTACATGGTGGATCAAAATGTCGAGCAGCCGCCCCAAAGGGCCAAAAAAAGGCGACTTGACCACCTATCGTGGGAAGAAAAGATGCAAAGAAAGTAAGCAAAAATGGGTATCTCACTTATAAATTATGTACCTATATTCAATTCGGTTTTAGTTGATTATGTCAATTGTTAAAATCTACTTAAATTTTATATTCAGTAGTAGGTTATTGAAATATTTGGCATATTTATCATTTTCTTCTTTTTTTTCGGGACTTAAAATTTGCTTTGCGACGTGGCATCCATATTTCAAAAATATTTTAACTAGTAATTATAGATTTTTATTGATATTGGTATTGCCTTATCAGTGATAAACATAATTGTCTTGACAAACATGATATTTCCCATGTGTGTTGGTTTCATTGTCCATTGATGGCTATCTTAGAAATGACCTACTTAAAAAAATACCTAAATGCCTTGACATAATATTATATTTTGCCTATGACTAACAACTCTAAAATAGAACGTCTGAGAGCTGGTTAAGAATTTTGGTAAAACTTGCATATACGGTTTTCTTCTATTTTTGGATTATTTGGCAAAATTTTTATATAGTCATATTCTAGGGCCCCTGGGGGATTGCAAATATACTGGGGAGAAGAGAAATTATGTGTTTTAATTTTTTTTTTTTTTGATTTTAAGATTTAAAATTACCATTGATTTTCTCCAAAAAAGAAAAAAACTCCCCTTTATGACAAGAAACGTCGCGTGCAGTTTGGGGCCAAATGGAGGTTTTTTTTTAATACACCCCAAAATTTTTTTCACTTCCCGGTCGCGGGAGGAAGGTTCCCCTACTTTAACGCCTCTAGCGAGATTTTAGGCAACCAAAAAGTTCCTAACCTAACCTTATTTTTATTGTTTAGTCAGTTTAGTGAGCGCTTTTTCTTTCTTTTTTTAATTATTTACAAAACGGTTTTCTGCTATTTTACTATTATATGGTTAATATTTGGTATACACACCTTCTGTTATTCATTAGGAATACGAATTTACCAAAAAAAAAAAAATTGTGTTTTTTCAAAATAAAATTTGGGGAAAAAAAAATGATTTTTTTACCAGAACTAACCATGACCGACTAGAAAAAAAAATTTTTTGAATTTTTTAAAAGGTCGGTTTTTGGTTTTCCCCTGGTGCAAACCCTTTTTTTACCCAATTATTTTTCAGACGAAAAAATGCGGAGACGTCATTTTCGTTTCGAGTTCTTCTAATGTCCGCTAGGTGTGCTACAGTAGGAATCCTTCCTCCCGCGCCGGGGGGAAGTAAATTTTCACGTCTGAAATATAATTGGGGAAAATAAAAAGCCGCTTTAACAGGAGAGACTATCTAGAGAAAGATATGGTAATTTTTTTACTTACCGGGCCCACGGCCATTTTATTGAAATTTTGTATAGGGGGGTTTTTTGGGGCGCTGATCACAAACCCCGAAATCAAATTTTCGGACACTTTTTTTTAAAACGCCCCACGGGGACCTAACCTCAAAACTGTACAAACTTTTTTAAAATTTCCTTCTTAAAACTAACTACAGCCAAAATGAAAGTTTTTTGGGAAATACACTTTTTTTTTTTATAAGATAAATTTAATTTCACCTTTATTTAAAAAATTTTTTTTTAATAAAAAAAAGAACAACAAAAATATTATTTTTACTCTTAAAAATCCCCAACAAAATTGTCTAGTGATTTGAGAGTTTTATGTTGGTACGCCAGACACTCGCGAAACAATTAAATGGCCTACTTTATAAATTTAAATTTTTTTTTTTTTTTGGGGGAATTTAAATTTAAAAGGGGTAAGACATTCAATTGTTTCTTGGTTGTTTGGCGCCCCCAAAAAACTGTCTAAAATCACTAGACAATTTTTTGTTGACTTTTTAAAAAAAGTAAAAATAAAATTTTTGTTGTGCTATTTTTTTTAAAAATATTTTTAAAAAATTTCAAATTTATTTTAAAAAGAAAATAGGTGTATTTCCATAAAATCTTCAATTTTGGCTGTAATCGTTTTGAAGGGGAAATTTTTTGGGAAAGTTTGTAAAATTTTTGAGGTTAGGTCCGAGTGGGGCGTTATATCAAAAAAAAATAAAAGTGTCCGAAAAATTTTTACTTCAAAATTGTGATAAACCCCAAAAAACCCGGGGGATACAAAAATTTAATAAAAAAGGGTGGGGGTGAAAAAACCCCAAAAAATTCCCCCATATAAGCATACGCGGTCTTTTTTTTAAACGTCCCCCCAAATTTTAGACAAATTTAAAAGTTCTAGTCGGTCATGGTTAGTTCTGGTTAGCAAAGCAGCTTTTTATTTTCCCCCCTTATTTTTTTCCCAATTTATTTTAGACGTGAAAATGCGGGGACGGATTAAAAAAGACCGTTTTCCGCTTTAACCAACCAGAATTAACCATGATCGACCTTTTAAAAAAAAATCAAACGCCCTTAGTCGGTCATGGTTAGTTTTGGTTAGCATTTTAGACAAATTTAAAAGCCCTAAGTTCTAGTCGGTCATGGGTTTTGGTTAGCAAAGCAGCTTTTTTTTTTTTCCCCAATTATATTTCAGACGTAAAAATGCGGGGACGTATTTAAAAAAGGGCCCTCCTGTTTTTCCAACCAGAATTAACCATGACCGACCTTTTAGACAAAATTAAAAGCCCTTAGTCGGTCATGGTTAGTTTTGGTTAGTTGTGGTTTATTTTTTTTCCCAATTAAATTCAGACAAAAGAAATATCAAAAAATTTAAACAACAGTGCCCAAAATTATTAAATCCGGGGGCACTGGTGATACTTATTTTTTTAAAATTTACAGTAGAAAGAATTTATAATCAATTAATATTAGATTTCCCCAACCCCCTTTTTTTATATTTTTTTTTTTTCAAAAGTTGTTTTTTTCCGATTTTCTGCGTATTTTGTTAATGGATTTTTGTGTGTGTGTGTCATGTTTTAGTGAATAAATTAATTTACGTTTTTACCCCCCCCCCGCACCCCTATTTACTCCAAGGTCCCGTAAGCTTGTTTAATTAAAAAAAAAAAAAAAACGCATAATTTCTCTTCTCCGCCAGTATATTTGCAATCCCTGAGGACCCTAGAATATGACTCTATAAAAATTTTGCCAAAAAATTCAAAAATAGGAGAAAACCATATATGCAAGTGTTACCAGAATTTTGAGTAGGTTCTTGAGACACCTTGAAAATGTGTGTAATTGTTCTTATAGCAGGGATGGATTTACCCAAAGGCTGAGTAGGCTAAAACCTAGGGCGGCAAATTAACGATTATTTTTTTTTTAAATGTAATCATAAATTTTAATGATATAATTAATGATTTTGCAGAAAAAGAATTGAAAGAAAAATGTTAGTATATTATGGTTTCACCTATAATTAAAAAAAAAAGTTTTAACATTTTAATTTATATTTTGTTTTATATAATAAAATTTGTTTGTTTAAAAAAATTGTTATTTAATTTTCGGGATGTTTTACTTTTGTTTTTGTTTATTAAAACTTTAAGAAGAATTACTAGTGAAGGTAGGGCGGCAAAAATATATTAGCTTATAGACGGCATTAAGTTAATTCCGGCCCTGCCTTATAGGATCCCTAAACAAAACTCAAGATCTGGCTAAAGGGTAGCGCTGCCCTCAACCCAACCAACCCTTGAATTTTTTAAGGTCGATCGACCAATAAAAAAAAATCTATTTAATTTAAGGATTGTACACCTGAATAGGGAATAAGAAAGTTACTGAAAAACCTTTATTAATTTATTTTTTTGTAAGGGGTCGTCAGATAAAACTAACCAAAACTAACGAGAACTAACTAACCATATCTTTTAAAAAATTCCATCCCTGCCATTTTGAAAACAGAACTCTAATTATGAAATTGAATTGGACTATAAGCCAATATTTTGTTTTTTTGAATTATATATAGTCAAAATGAGACTTTATTTATATAAAAAAATTGAAATTATTAAGTAAATTTAAAGAATTTTGATCATTCAAAACATCAAAAAATTCCTTAAAGAAAAGTTTCTTCAAAAGAAAAATGGTGCCACTGGATCCAATCCAGTATCTTGCAAACATGTATCCACGATTTTTCCTACATCTTAAGACTCCTCAAAAAGGGAAGGGTTTTGAGTATTTACACAATATTAACAATTATTTTGTTTCATTTGTTATATCTAGCCTATTTTTAACCCACATTTTTGAATCTCATTTTAGACCTACTCATCTAATAACTTGGTGAAAATCAGTTCCTGTGTTATATACACAATATCATATTTTCGAACTCTGGTTTCAAATTATGGCAGTGCTGTGCTAACAAGTATAATTGTAAAATTATGTTTATTATGACCAGACCTCTGAAAATATTAAGAATTTATTATATTTTATAGGAAATTGAAGAACAGGGTGGCAGCACAAACATCCCGTGACCGTAAGAAAGCAAAGCAGGAACAGATGGAAAATGCTATTCAACAGTTGTTCAACAAAAACGAGACTCTTCTGGCAGAATGTGAAAGACTTAAAGAGGCAAATGAAAGGTTACAGGCAGAGAATACAGAATTGCACCAAAGACTTCAGGTATATAAAAATATGTTTTAACTTAACTTGGCTGTTTCCAGACACAAGTTATACGTAATGAGGTTTCATAAGATTTTAGTTATGGTGATTCTTTAGTAAAATTGTGCCAAAATTGTCAATTAAAAACAATCATGGATATGACAACTGAAGTTTATTTCATTAGTGAATTGACCATAATTAGAATTTCTTTAAATTATGTACAATTATTATACATTGTAAACACTTGTTAATTTTATACAATTTTGCAGCTGTAAAGGGGCTGTTTTGTACTAACAAAATAAATAAGTCTTTATTTTACACTTTTTAGAATATCCAAAACTATGTAAGAAATATTTTTTTTACATCCTTATTATGTATTTGCTTACACAATATTACACTGAAATCATTATACCTAATAATTATTTTAATTTTATATTTATAATGCAATTCGATTTTTTTTTTCATATGGTCATATCCACAATTTCATTAATTAATGTAATGAAACTCGTCTTTCCCATGCATTATAAAAAAATATAACAAAATTATATATTTTTTATACAAATATTTGTTTAGGAAGTTAACAAATTACCAGACAGCTGCCAGAAAGTGCACTGATGAAATAGAAATCACAAAAACCCTTATTAACAGTGATTTGCTCAATGAATGCTTAATTTTTTTATTATTTTTAAATTTATTTGCATGTTTTCACACAGTTGTCTTAATTTATATTAACTTAATTTTTGTTAACTTGATTTTTCTGCATAATCCTACCAGCTTGAAAAAAAATTATGTCTTATTTACAATCTATATTATTTACAAGAACATAAAGTTTAGGCATTCAAGTAATCCTATTTTGAATCAAATAATTAATTTCAGAATACTCCACAATGTCAGTGTCAAAACCGGACTGTCGTGTGCGCGCCCGAGAGTGGATCAACCGAGTCCCTCCTTCGGCCGAAAGGAACGGGCGCGGACACAGCAGCGGCTTTGACCAGCGACACCAAGGGGGTTCTGTTGAGGATGGTGTTAGCCTGCCTTCTCTACCGGACCTGCTCGACGAGCTGGAATCAGATGCCGTCGACCTCAACGCCCTCGAACAACTTACACAGACTCTGCTCGAAGATATCGCCCGAGATTTGGAAAGCGCTGCTGAAAAGGCAGCTGATCAAGTAAGTTGCTTGAATTTTATCTGGGTATTTTATTTATCGAAAATTTCAAATTTCATTATGAAATATTTTAATACTTTGTTAATTAAAGCAATTGTAATTAGATCAAAATTTAAGGAAAATCTGTTTAGACCCTTATTCTTACGTTGGTTCTCCGAATTATATTTATAAAACATTAAAATGATATATAAAATCAGACAAGTATTTATCAAAATACTAAAGAAAATATTTTATAATAATTTTGGAAAACACCATATGATTATTTCTTATTTTTAATTCTTAAAAGAACAGTTCAGAAATGTCAACACTCACACTGTTTTAAGTATAAGAAACATTTTTACTAAGCATTCTGGGAAAAGCATTAAAAAAAATCTATAAATATATTGTTATGATAATACTTTAATATATGGAGCGTACAGGCTGAAATGTAACGGCAATTGGTGCTCTGGGCCTGCCCTAGGACACCAGAATAACGAGCAGTATCACAAACCCAATATTTGAGATGAGCAGTGATACAATGCCAAAATGGATAAATACACACAGACCATACAAAACCCAGCTTACCTGGGGCGGTAGTGAGCAATCTCCTGGTCAGTCACGGAATTTGGTTTGGTATACCGATGGATCCAAGACTGACAATGGAGCCGGCGCAGGAATACATGGTATGACCCCCAGGTTTAATGCTTATGCTACCCTGGGGAAATATGCTACTATTTTCCAGGCGGAAATATATTATGCCATTGAACTTTGTCTGCGAGAGAACTTGAGGAGGAGATATAAGGGCAGGGACATTACTGTCTTCTCTAATAGTCAAGCGGCCATAAAAGCTTTGGCATCCCAACAAGTCAACTCAAGGTTGGTTTGGAACTGTCTGCAATGCCTCCTAACCCTGGCTAACCACAACAGAGTTACACTTTCCTGCGTGCCAGGACACAGGGGAATACATGCAGACTCCCTGGCCAGGCGAGGCTCCGCAGCAATGTTTGTGGGTCCTGAACCTGTTTTTGGAATACCAAAAGCCTCGGTTCGTGGCTACATGACTCAGCGGATTCAAACACAACATCAGTCATACTGGAACCACATTCCAAGGCAATATCACAGTAAATCAATGTTGGACTCACCATCGAAAGCATTGACAAGTGAATTACTAAAACTAAATAGGAATTAGCTTAGAATAGTGACAGGATTAATAACCGGACACTGCACTCTAAGAAAACATATGCACACTATGGGCATCTATAAAGAAGAACCCATTTGCAGACTATGTGACGAAAGGA
>JAHBCN010005871.1:0-52355 GCA_019359885.1 Listronotus oregonensis | reverse complement strand
CCGAAAGGAACGGGCGCGGACACAGCAGCGGCTTTGACCAGCGACACCAAGGGGGTTCTGTTGAGGATGGTGTTAGCCTGCCTTCTCTACCGGACCTGCTCGACGAGCTGGAATCAGATGCCGTCGACCTCAACGCCCTCGAACAACTTACACAGACTCTGCTCGAAGATATCGCCCGAGATTTGGAAAGCGCTGCTGAAAAGGCAGCTAATCAAGTAAGTTGCTTGGATTTTATTTATAAAACATTAAATTAATATATAAAAATACAACTAGCATTTTTCAAAATACAAAAAAATATATTTGATATCAATATTGAAGAACACTATATGATTAAATTTTCCATATTTTTAATCCTTTAAAAAACAGTTTTAATTGAATCTCAACATTCACACTGTTTCAAGTATGGGAGAAAGTTCCATTATTACAGCATTCTGGGAATGGCAGCAAATTAAAAAAATATATACAAAGGGTGTTATGAAAATACTTTAATATATGAAAACCCCGAGATCCTTAGGTAAATATATATAATATAATAATATATAAAATGGTGAAAAATAGCGGAAAATTATTAATTAACAAGATACATAATTCTTAAACTGTTAAGTCAGAACATGATACCCACCTCTAGACTTGCTAGCCGTTTAAATCCCAATAGTTTCCATTTTGATGATTTTTTTTCACATTGCGAGTTAATTATACACTATAAATTGATTTTATTTTCACACAAAGAATTGAAATACAAAATGTACTAAAAAAAAACTGAAGTACAGTGACGGCCATTAAATCTTGGGCAAAAAATTTGTAAAATTTTGATTTTTCTGCCAATTGTTGTAAATCGCTTTTTTACCTTGTTTTACTTTTAATTTATTAATGTCAATAAATTATACAATTCAATTACATAAGTCAATATAAAATAGAATAAAATGAATAAATACAACTTAAAACTAGCAAAAGTAAAAATAAAATACAAAATACATAGTACATGGATTATCAGACGTAGAAACAAGGGCAAACAATAGTTAAAAAAAAAAACAAACAAAACGGAGGCATTACGAACAAAGTATCACAGGTTACGATGCAGCTGAGCACCCAGAAATAATTCTGTCGACCTCGTCCAAAGAAAAAGGAGCTGTCTTCAGAATACTGTAAATAAAGCAAAAGGGAAAAAATATTTATATTTTATGAAAACTAACAAATTAATGAATTAATGAACAATTTAATAACTTTCAACAAATTAAAATATTCTTCCAAACAAAATATAATATTTTATTGCTGCCCCGTTTTTTTCTAAGACAGAGTTTAGCCTTCCAGGCATTGAATGGACCTAAGCCCAGGCATAGTTTGGATTTCCTCATAACTCATTCCGCGCCTCTAAAAATTTATTCTTAAGTTTGTTTACATTTTGCGGCCTAAACTTATTTTCCCTATTTATTTTTTTAAATATAAGCCCCAAACATTTTCCATAACATTTAAATCCACAGTAAAACCCTGATATGCTGTTCTTTCATCCATTCATCGACTTGCCGGGCCTTATGAACGGGACACTTATCTTGCTGAAAGATAAAATTTCTGTCGGAAATCAATCCAGTACAGAAGGAAGCATGATATTCTGTAGTAGATCTATTATACCTCCGCATTGAACCTTCCTTCGATAAAATAATATACACCAAGTCCTCGTGCACTCAGCCACCCCCAAACATTTACCGAAAATCGCCCACTACTTCTGTCCTTTTGGGTATATTTTTCATCAAATCGTGTTCCTTGAGTCCTGTATACCTTAGGTATCCCATTGTAGCATGACTGAAACACTTTTTCATCGGTGAATTATTTTATTTTTTTAAAAATCGGAGGTTCCAAGTAAAATTTTAGAGCAAATCTAATGCGTTGTTCTTTATTTGCATTTGTTAAAAACTGTTTTAAGGCTGCCGGGTGGCAGCGCAATTCCGATATTTGCCCTATTCTTCGCCGTGCCGTTCTAACCGATGCTTATTTTATTAGGTTTTTAACACATATTTATATTCAGTAGAAGGTGGCATAAGCCCATTTTACGAAAGAGAAAAATAATTGCCCAAGATTTAATGGCTGTTACTGTACATAAATTGTATGTTTATTGTTTTGGTAATGAAAATACGAAATACTCTATTAGGATACGTATAATTTTACCAGCGGTTTAAAATAAAATTTCCAGTAACTTTACACAATTGTATTTACTTGCTTTAAATGAACACTGTTTAAAAAATCGTCGCCACTCTTAACTAAAAGCTAAAAATTCATTTTGGCAAGTTCATAAATGACAATGCCGAACTTTGATGTCGACAGTAATCGTTTTGACATATTGCGCAAAATCCAATAGAGTTTACAGATATGCTTTTATGCGATGGAAAAACTAAACAAAATGCACAAAAAGCAGGGCTGCTATAGTTACAGAGATATTCAGTTCTTAACACTCCCAGTAAAGAAATTTTCTTTAACTTTTGAGAATGTAGCACCTTTCATGGTATATTTTAATCCATGTGCTTGCTCTCCGTGTGGCGCTATAAAATAATTTGTTTTTGCTTAGTGAAGTTTAGGTACTTTTCTTATGGTTTGCTTTAATTTTTTAAATACAATTACAAGGCCAACAGTACTTGCAAAATACTACCAATCAAATTTTATTTTAATAAATTTTTAGTATTTTATATCAATGTAAATTATTTATTAATATTTTACTTTATACTACTGTCGTATTGTATTGTGGTCGAGCTGGTGTCCATTGGACTTTTTATAGCTCGTCACCTCACAGAAGGCAATGGCAAATCACTGTAGTATTTCTGCCTAGTAAACCCTCTCACATGTGCTTCGAAAGGCACGTTAAGCCGGTGGTCCCGCATATCTGTGTTTAAGCAGTTGGTACGCAACCCACATATGTGCGAGAGGGCGCCTACACTCTAAATAGTGTATGGAAGTTATTGTATTAGTTTATGTGTATAAAATTGGATTCTTGGCAACATCGCGGGGAAATTTAAAATCGTGTGCGTCTTTTGCCAACTGGCTCTTGTGTGAAAACTACTTATCTAACCAGAAACGCTGCAGACATATAAAAAAAAGTATTGTGTCTCTACACTACCCAAGGTCATCCATTTTAATATATTAAGTATTTTCATGACACCCTGTATAATGTCATGATGAACCATTAAGCGCAGGACCGTGTAAGTGGTTAATTCAACTATGTTTTGGTAAAGACCAATAATAAATGGTAAACTGGTTTGGTGGTGAAAAATAAAAGTATTGCAGCAATCAATCTAAACTATGGTGTTTTTTAACCTGGGACTGTCCCTGAAGAATTACATTTTAAGTACTAACTTATCGTGGGTGGCTTAGGTAAAGTAAGAAGCGGTTTATTAAGCATGCGACTTTAAATTTGGCGGTTTTAAGAGAAATATTTTCCCAGTATGGCAATCTAAGCTGTAGATTTGCTTTCATAATTTTTACCACCATGTAGATCAAAAATAATTTAAAGATGTTTGAGAAAAACCTCTCTTAAAATAATGTCTTTCCCCTTTGTTAAATCTTTTTATTCTTTTAGATATGTTGACCAATTTGTTGATATTGTTCTTAATAATTCCTTAAATAAAAGGTAAAAAAATATGTTACAAAAACTGCACACTGTCTCATGTCTACATTTTAGGAAAATATTTGCTTTACACAAAACACACCATACACTTTTATTTAAATATTGTAATCCTAGTTTTTTTGTATTCGTAAGAAATAGCATGACAACCAATAAATCATCAGATTTGTAATATTAGTCAAATAACTGAAGACCTAAAAGAACCCAAAGCTTTAAATAAATCTGTACAGTTTTCATTTGTGGCGCAATTCGTGGGAACTCGCTGAAAATGGAACCCCAAAATACCATAAATGAGTTTCCCGCGAATATCTGCGAAAATTTTGGAATTAGAGGATTTTTGTTCAGACAAAAAGTGAAAATAACCCCGAAATCTACAAAAATGGTCCTTATCATTTTTGTCGCAATACCAATATTTTCCGGAAAAACGGCCGTCGAAAAATATAACATTCCACACTGGATAGATGTGGGAGTAGGTTAAAAATGCAGATGGGCAAAACAATTTTTTATCAAAACGCAAGAAAGATGGTTAAGGAAATTTTCTGGGATCATTGAACACTTGCTAAGTTCTCATTATAAAAAAGAAATGTTAATAACAAACCATTTTTTCAAAAAGTATCAATAAATTAATAAGATACTCCCAAAATATTGTTTAAAAAAAATTGACCCCTTTTTTAAATATTTTAGAAAAATCAGAATGGACTCAAACTCATTTGTAATGATAGGTACGGATTTTCCCATTCCAATGAACTTTGAATTATTAAAAAATGTACATTATTGCCCCAGTAATGGAACAATTCGTCCGCCCGCTTATAAAGGAATCCATGAAGATAGTGGCATTCTAGCGGTAGAGCTGAAATGAGGGAACTTTTGGGTCCGGTTATCTCAAAAACCATAGATTTTTTGAAAAAAATAAAATAATTCTTACAATTTGCATATTTTGGCAGATATTAGCGGAAAACCCATTTTTCGGGCCTTGAGGGGAAATTTTTAGCCCTTTCCCACTTGTTAATGTTGATAAACTTTTTTTCGCTTGAAAGCATTCCCAAAGACCTAAGAATTACGCAACAAGGAAAAACAAAAAAAAAACGCAGTTAAAAAAATTCTTCCTCACTTAATTCGTTATTTTTTAAAATTAAACTTTTATCAATAATTTATAGACAGAATAACCAAGCTAGAATAACAGCTCAAATTTAACGCAAAAACCATAAATAAATTAAATAAATTTTATTATTAAGCTGTTTATCTTGTATTTTTATGCTTCCTAATTAAGCTCTTGCAAAAATATCCTTTCCTGTTTTCATTTATTTTGTGGACAAACATTCTCATTTCACTTACAAATAGACAATTTTTTTAATGCACCATTTTTATTATCAATAGAATTTTCTTTGAAATAAATATAATGAAAAAGTGTTCAATATGCTGCATGCTTTTCTGGACACACTGTGTTGATAATGTACAGGGTTTCATTTATAAAAATGAACTAAAGCTCTACCATAACATTTTGGTTTACCCTTAGGTAACAAAACTATTTTTAGGATAGAGTTTTGAAAATTTACTTAAACTTTTGTGATTAACTTTTTATTTTTATTTTTGCGATATTTTTTAAAGTCTCGTCTTCATTGGCCCACCCTGTATAAGTGATCATGCATGCTATGGTAATGTATTATGCTCTAAAAATCATGTGTGCCTGTCTTTTGTGTACAAACATTTTTATAAAATCACTTATTTCTTATGAAATTTAAATTTTTCTTACTCAAAAAAACATTTTCTTACAGGAATCAACCGTTGATAGAAAAGATACTGCTCGAGAAGTGGTGGGGTCGCCATCAAAACAACTGGAATCCAGTCGAACTGAAGTGTTAGAAGAGAAAAAGTCTCTGGAACACGACATTTCGGAATACTTACTGCTTCACCATAACTATGCAAAAAAACAACCCAAAGAAACCACATTACCCTGTAGGAAAGCACCTTCTAGCACTAGAAAACTTAAAACTATTCGTCCTAAAGTCGGTTCAAAACCAAATTTAGCTATTGAAAATAGTAGTCTTTCTAAAAATCCAGTTATAGTACAGGACTGTGTACAAAATAGTGACTTAATGTATGGTACTTTTGACGAGAACACCAATACAATTACAATATTAGTAAATGAGGATAGTACTCCTCTTAATGAAGTTGTAGTAAGCGACAATATTCCCATTCCAATGGTCATTGATACCAGTACCTCTTTGACACTTCCTAAATTAGATGATGGAAACTTGTCTCCAAGATCAGATTTAGGTTATGAGTCTCTTGGTTCTCCCATTAGTAATCCAGATGTGGATCATTGGGATCAGAGCGTCTCAGAATTATTTCCCTCGTTGCTTTAAGTATGTTTTATTTAGTGGTGGTACATGGGCCTTTTAGTTTTGTGTTGGTTAAAGAAGTGATGTTTAACTGAATGGTTCATGTATTAACCCTAATGTTTTCTAAACCAGAACTATTTTGTATCTCTTCCCTCTTTTAAAATGTACCTTACATTATTTTAGGTTTGTATATATTTTCCTGTACATAGTGATTTTAGGTTTTTTAATAATAATAGATAAGAGAGATTATTATTTTATAGCTAATTTATTTTTGTAATTTTGATAATTGCATCTGTAGTTTTACGTTTGCCCCTATAGATTTTTATATTGATCTTGTACAATTTCAATTTATGTGTCAAAAATAAAATGAATAGTTTTGTGTGAAGTGTTAAAAGATTGTTTTATTTATTTTCATAATCACAGTTTCATGGTTTCTGTTGACAAGTGCTCTATGCCAAGTTGCCTGACGCACGCAATGTGTAATATTTAAGCACATTTTTCCCCTCATAATATTTAAAGTATTCCATATAAAGGTAAAAAAGAAAAATTGCATGGTTTCATCTTACCAGCTATTACTAAATGGTCCCTTTCTAAAGATTGACGTCTCATCAATGAAGACTAGAGCAAACCTTCCGGACCGAACATTTTCCACAAAACGCTCTGCATACTTGTTGGTCGGCGAAGGGGTATATATGCCACCCGAACTGTCAAAGAATAGGTGTTTGTTATCAAGTTTAGAGTAGGACAGAGTATGAAAGCGTAGGACTAAAAAGTGAAAATAAGTTCCATATTTCATTTTTATACCAAACGCGTTTTAGACTTATTTAAAAAATTAAAAATGGCTTTATAGTTATGTTTATAAACAACTTAAGGTCTTGTGGTAAAAATGCATTTAACTTCAATACTTCGAGGGTTAGAGTAATTAAGTGAAAACTAGTTTACAGCAGAATTCATACCAAACACCTAGTCCTAAATTACACTGACGATAACAACCGGTTAATGACAAAAAAGTGTAAAATAGAGTACAGTACGTTCCACAATATTCGTTGATTTCTCGTTTTACCTGCTACTGTTGGTTGTTAAACTCGCACGAGTACGCGTAAGTATATGGAGTTGCCTATCTTGGCAGTGGGCGCTGAATTTAGTCTCATAAGCGGCTTGCGGTTTGCAGGCAGAGTGCAAACCTTTATTTATCTCGCAGGCTGATTTATGATTTATTGAAGTTTAATTTGTTATTTTGGTTATAGCACAAAATATATAGGTACCCAAACCTATATATTTTGTGGTTATAGTAACATAGCCATTTGTATGATTTTTATTACAGTTTTTTTAAATTGTTTTTGTATGTCTATTTATTTTTATTAATTGTGGTAATTTATTTATTTTTTTAAAGAACTATTATAATTGCAACCCCTTACTTTTTAACCCACAAGCCGCCACTGATTAGTAGGACGAAAACGAAACGTTACCGAAAAAATTATTTTTCGGTAACGTTTTGTTTTCAAGATATTCATCATCAAAGTTAAAAATCAAACTAACCCCATTTTCACTATATTCCCCCTTTTTTTTGTACACAATTCTTGATTTTTACACTAAAGTGGCACACAATATTTTTTAAACACCTTTTAAAACCTTGTATTTTTATTTATTTTACACCTTTTTTCCATTAAATTGCGAACTTTCAAGTTCAAAGGCACCAGCCATATTTGCTGGTGTATACATGGTTGCAGCCACGTTGGGGCGTGTTAAAGTGGATGTATGCAATTAAATGGAAAAAGATGTAAATTAAATATAAAAAACAAGTTTTTAAAAGGTGTTTGAGAAATATTGTGTGCAAATGTAGTGTACAAATCAAGAATTCTGTGCAAAAAGGAGGAGGAATAGTGTAAATAAGGTTAGTTTGATTTTCAACTTTGATGATGAATATCTCGAAAACGAAACGTTGCCGAAAATTTTTTTTTGCAGATTCGTAATCAATCGTGACGTCACACTAGACTACCGCTAGTTTTATCCTTGTCCATATACTACCAAAACAACGGCTATCTTTCTTTAGCGCTTTTCCATCAATTAATTTAAAAACGGCTTGATGAAACGGCGATTAGTGCGCACGATTTATCGATGAATTTAACAACAAGCCTCATCTGATGAATTTAACAACATGCCTATCCAAAATAGTAGTGTTGGGAGATATATCGATAACTGCGATATATTCACAGTGATCAAACAAATCACCGGCGCTACCGGTGACCAGATATTTTCTAAACCAGTGAAATTTTTTCACTTGCAAAGCCATCGGAGCACAGCACCAGGCATACCAATAACTATAAAATAATTACAGCATATTTATTGTGCAGCTTCCACTAGGACAAGTTTCAGCGACCCGATTGCCGAATATCAAACGGTGAAAAATCACTGTCAAGTGAAATAGTGAAAGAACCCGGCCATCAGCGATGCAGAAACAAAGGGCAAGTTTTTAATTGCATCGAGGAATCCAGCGCATTAAGCGCTAATTCAACAAACCGTTTTTAAACTACTACTAGAGAGTGCGATGGATTCCATCAAAGCGTTTTTATAAAAAACTTGAGGAAAAAATATAAATAAATACTGAAGAGAAACACAACAATCAGCTAAGCAATGACAATTGCAGGAACAAACAGCAAAGCATTTTTAAACATTTCGTTAATTCGTTCCATCAGAACTTTTCATGACGTCATTTGACGTTCAGCTCATAAATTCAGCGTACTTTTTATCGATGGAATAAAGAACTTGCCGAAACAACCTGGTCGAGCGCGGCATTTCGAATCGCTACGTGCCGGTTATTTTTCACCGGATCTCTGTGACGGTGATTTTCACAGTTTAATATTTAATTAATATCGGTCAATTTTAACAATCGCACGGATATTCTTTTCTGCGAAGTGTTAGGCCCTTCGTACACTGGGCTACGCAAGTATCCGATACCTAAGTTGCGAACTCACGTCGCAAGCAACTCGATACGCATAGCTCGTACACATCGCTACTGAAATCGCAAGATCCGCGTCGCTACGTCGCTACCAACCTAAACCGGGGTCGTCACACGTTGACAAAATGTCTGACACAAGTGATGATGATAAGCATGTTTGCTTATTATTTTCTTTACCGAAGGAGAAATCGCCGTACCAGAAAATACTGGGTGCATCCCTATATAGCAAGGAATAGAAACTGCAGACTGTTTGTTGCAGCAAAGGAATTACAGCACACAGACACCAAATTCTTAGCCTGTTATAGAATGTCCAAAGAGAGTTACACATATTTAGTGAATTTACTCACTCCTTACATACACCAGAGAGATACACATCTAAGGGAATGTGTCAGTGTTGAGGAAAGGATTTTAATTACATTGAGTCAAGTCGCGACGACTTGAGTAGCCACTACCTGCGCCGGCTGGTCGCGGAATACTAGCGTCGTCGGCGTCGTCGACGAATGTCGGCTACAGCCAAGGGTAATAAACCTAACAAGGAGTGCTCGATCCCATTTAAGCCCATATAAACCAATTTAAATGTCAATTCGGTATTTGTGACGTAATCTGTTTGCCTTTTTGTTTTGTTTACAAGTAATATAAAGTCTTAATTTTTTAAAAATATTATACATTACAGTTCTAATAGTAAGTACATATCCAAAATAGTTTTTAAAAGTTGAATATTTAACAAAAATTAATAAAATAAATCTGCCTTCTGGGCAAAATGGGCAAACGGGTGACGTCCAAACATAACCTATATCTGCGGACAAATAGTAAAAATCGAGCACTCCTTGTTAAGTTTACTACCCTTGGGCTACAGCTACACGTGATGTGTACGAACTTCCATTATAATGTATGGCGGTAGTCCCAAAGTTAAGTCTTGAGTATCGGATCGGTTTTCCCTATTAAATTAAAAAATTTCCTTGTTTTTAAACGGCCTTTTAAAAGGAAAAAAAATTATTTTTTCGTTTTTCTTTTTTTTTTTTAATTTTTTAAAAAAAAAATCCCAAAAGTTTTTTTATTTTTAAAAATTTTTTTTTTAAAAAATTTCTTTCCCTTTCATTAAAAAGGGGTAAAAAAATTTTTTTCATTTTTGGGGGTTTAAATTTTTCGGAACCCTTTTTTCGGGGAAAATTTTCGGGGGAAAAAAATTTTTTTGGGTTTTTTTTAAAAATTTTTTTTTAAAAAAATTTTTTAAAATTCCCCAAATTTAAAAAAAAGTTGGGGGGCCTTTTTGTTTTTTAAAATTTTTTTTAACATTTTTAAAATATTTTTTCCAGTTTTTTAAAGTTAAAAATTTTTAAAGTTATTTTAAAAATTTTAAAAAATTTTTTTAAAAAAATTTGAAAATAAAAAGGGGAAAAAAAACCCCTATTTCGCAAAAAATTTTTTTTGAAAAAACAAATTTTTTTAAAAAAAAAAAAAAAAAACTTCCATTATAATGTATGGCGGTAGTCGCCACGATACTTAAGTCGTTGAGTATCGGATACTTGTGTAGCCCTATAGAATTAATACTAATTCAATGTGTAGCCCAGTGTACGAAGGGCCTTAGGAACGAAGCGTTAAAGACCGCTAGGCATTCCAAGATTTTATTGGTTAGAACAAGAATCGTGAATTAAATTTAATACGTCCCCACATTTTCATATCTGAAATATAATTGGGGAAAATAATGGGGAAAATAAAAAGCCGCTTTGCTAACCAAAACTAACCATGACCGACTAGACGTATTAAATTTAATTCACGATTCTTGTTCTAACCAATAAAATCTTGGAATGCCTAGCGGTCTTTAACGCTTCGTCCTTAGGATCTGTTTGCTTAATATTATTTACGTATATTTTATTTTTAAAGAATTAATATTACCCAAAAGCGGAAAGGCTGATTTGTTTTTAAATACAGAAGTGTATGTTACTTAGTTCAAGGTTTAAAGTTAATATTTTATGAAAAATAAATTATTTTATATAATTTTGCGACTTTTTTTTTGATTAACCGGTGTCATGTCAATCATTGCATAAAATCATAGTGATTTTAAAATCACTAGCACCGATTCACTGGTGATTCATATTTCCCAACACTACAAAATAGTTAACCTAAACCTAAACTAAAGAGCAAGTTTTTAATTGCATCGATGGATCCAGCGCATTAAGCGTTAATTCATCAAACCGTTTTTAAACTACCGCTGGATTCCATTAAAGCGTTATTATAAAATACTTGATTAAAAAAATATAAATAAATACGGAAGAGAAACACAACAATCAGCTGAGCTTGACAGTTGCAGAACAAATAGCGAGCTTTTTTAAACATTTCGTTTTAATTTGTTCCATCAGAACTTCTCATCGCATAAATTTCTGCGTACTTTTTACCGATGGAATAAAGAACTTGGACTTGGGGTAAACTATTGATATTAGTAGGCAATCAGGACCTATACCCTTTCAAAAGGTGCGGTGCCTACATTTGTCAGGTAACTTATTTATGACTGGGTTTTCCACTGGGAGTTGTCATTTAAATTTTATTGCGGTCGAGAAATTAACGAATTATTGTGGGGCTACTCGGTTCCATTTAACGTACGTTGGAAAATTTAGGGGCTGTGACGTCACCACCGGTGCTGAATAATGCTGGACGATGTTTTTAACATCGATGTTAGGTGACACAAATATCGATGTCGACATCGATGTTTACCTTTTTATGTTCAATGTAAAAAGTTTTAAACTTCATATTTCTAGCTCCAAAAATAAAATATTAATTTTTTGAGTGATAGTATTTAATTTTGAAGTTGCTTAAAACTAGAAATAAGTAGTTTTCGCTTCAGTCAATATCCAACAAGATTTCTTTTTTTCACTTTAACTTACAAAAAATAATTTTTTAAATAGTAACAATCTTTCAAATTTTAACAAACTGAAAACAGACCTAATATGTAACGAATCAAGATCAGACTTGTCACGACTCAAGGGTAATAAACTGTTAAGACGAAGCGTTAAAGACCGCTAGGCATTCCAAGATTTTATTGGTTAGAACAAGAATCGTGAATTAAATTTAATACGTCTAGTCGGTCATGGTTAGTTTTGGTTAGCAAAGCGGCTTTTTATTTTCCCCAATTATATTTCAGATATGAAAATGAGGGGACGTATTAAATTTAATTCACGATTCTTGTTCTAACCAATAAAATCTTGGAATGCCTAGCGGTCTTTAACGCTTCGTCTGTTAAGTTTACCACCCTTGGTCACGACTCACGTTATATTGACTTTCGAGCATATCCCTTCAAGAAGCAGCCATGCTACCTGTCAGTTCAAATCAGCGTGAGTAAAATAAATATCGGTCACCTTACTTTTTTTCCAATGGTTAATGGTTTTTCCTATAACTTTCACACCATAACTAAACACAATAAAAGGGGTGACTAGCCATGCAATCTGCAAAAAAATCATATAATTTTTTAGGTGAAAATATATTTGTTACATTAAAAATATATATATATATATATATATATATATATATATATATATATATATATATATATATATATATATATATATATATATATATATATAATATATATATATATATATATATATATATATATATATATATATATATATATATATATATATATATATATATATATATATATATATATATATATATTTTTTTTTTTTTTTTTTTTTTATCTATTGGGAAAAGTAAAAATAAAAGAAAGAACTGTTTTCAAACTTTTTTTTTAAACCTTTAACACTTTAAAATAAAATTTGAATCTAGAACTTTATAGTTTTTTCTGGTTCAAGAAAAATTTTCACATAAAAAATACCCGGTAATTGTCTAGAAAGTGGCCGCAACTCCGATTTTGACCAAATTTGGTATACGGGGGTTTTTCTGGGCGCTGATCACGAATATGAATTCCTCCTTCTTTTTGTACAGAATTCTTGATTTTTACACTAAATTGGAACACAGTAGTTAATAAACACCTTTCAAAGACTTGTTTTTATATTTATTTTATACCTATTTTTCATTTAAATGTAAAAATTCACTTTCAAACGCTGCAACCAGGTATACAATATATACAACATGGCCGCCCCGTTTGAAAGTGATACTTGGCAATTTAATGAAGAAAAAGGTGTAAAATAAACAAAAAAAAGTTTTTAAAAGGTGTTTATAAAATATAGTGTGCCACTTTAGTGTAAAAATCAAGAATTGTGTACAAAAAGAAGGGGGAATATAGTGTAAATGAGGTTAATTTGACTTTCAAGTTTGATGATGGATATCTCGAAAACCAAACGTTTCCGCCAAATATTTTTTTCAGATTCGTGATCAGCGCCCAAAAAAAAAACCCCGTATACCAAATTTGGTCAAAATCGGGTTGGGGCCACTTTTTAGACAATTACCAAATACCCTTCCTTTCGTGCTACTACCGCCCCAGGTATATATTTAGTACAATTTTATAAGAGAATTCAAACAGGCAACATTTGAACGTTTGCCACGTTTTGTAGACTTAATTGTAAATATAGAGATTTTTAAACCAAGCGCACGCACTATTGTAAATTGACTATTGAGACACGTTCAAAAATTATTTCGAACATTAACATTTTATGTCTCAATATTTTATTAGGTTAGAAAAGAAAACACTTTAAAATATAGTAGTTTTTTTATTTACGCATGCGTATAAAATGACATACTTTATCCTTTCCGTTTTTTGTTCCCTGACAGTGTTGCCGTACGTAGCAACTTGCCGCGAAAATAGCTACTTTTTGACCACTGTACAGACATATAGCTACTTTTTGACCCCTGTACAATCTACATACAGACGTGACAGTAATCCGGCTCTTTCAGAATCACTTAAAATAAATTTAAAAAAAAATTGTCGAAGAAATAGAGTAGTTTAAGCAAAAGTCAGCGGTAGCTCTTTGGGGGTGAATTAAAAGATATAAACATTTTTAACAATCAACATGTTTTTCAAAATATTTCCAAAATTTGGCAAATATTAACTAACAATGTTTATCAAATTACTACAACCCTAGAAGAAAAGTCCCATATTTTATGTCTGTTTTTTATGTACTTTGGTATTCTTTTTATAAATCTTTAAAATAAAACATAGTTTATATGGTCCTATATCGCGTTTTATTACATCTCAAATTAAATAAATAAAGAAATTTCTTTGTAGCAACTTTCAGGACAGCTGGTAGAGATTTTCAATCTAATCTAACTGGCAACACTGTTCCGTGATTCCGTTTTGTGAATTGACAGAAAACAGAAGAAGAAGAGGGAAGAGGTACGGCCGCCATTTTGTCGAAGCCAGTTTGAAGTGAAAACGCGTTTTCGTTTCTTGTTCGTTTTCGTGTATTTTTTTGGGAAAAGGGAGTAAAATGGTTGATAAAATTGAAATGAGTTTGGATGATATCATTAAAACAAATAAAAGTGGGCGCGGACGTGGTGGCAGAAGGGGTGGCGGTGGAGGCCGAGGCGCTCAGGGTAACCGGGGCCAACGCAGAGGCGGTGGTGGCGGAAGCAATTTCAGGAGGTCAGGCGGGGGCGGAGGCATTCAAAGGGGCCGTGGTAGAGGCGGCATCTCGCGCTCCTTCACTCGGGTAATGTTTAATCACATTTTTACTAATGATTTTTTTGATTTTTATCAAGGAAATACCTAGGCTGCGTCTCGCCCCGAGGCTTGGCTTGCTGACTTCCACTTTTTCCTTTAATAGGGAGACGTAAACAGTGCTTGGAAGCACGATCTGTTTGAGGGTTTTGGTGCCCGCAAAGTTGCTGCGGCCCGCGCGGCTGTCCATGCCACCATGGGGCCCACAAAGCTCATGGTTTCCAACCTAGACTTCGGAGTCTCTGACTCCGATATTCAAGAGCTTTTTGCTGAGTTTGGGCCCCTGAAAAGCGCGGCCGTGCACTACGACAGATCAGGAAGATCCTTGGGAACTGCCGATGTAATTTTTGAGAGGAGAAATGATGCAATCAAAGCCATGAAGCAGTACAATGGAGTGCCATTAGACGGAAGAGCCATGAACATTCAGTTGACCACCAGCGAGATTCCAGCACCACCAAGAAGAACTGGTGGAGGAGGTAGCGATAGAAGATTTACCCAAAGAAGTCCCAGAGGCCAAAGGGGACAAGTACGACAAAACAGAGGACAATCAAACCGTAAGTTTTATCCTTATTATAATATATTGAACATTTAACTAAAATTAAAATAATATTTACCTATTTATTTTATTACTATTTTTGCTTAAAAAATGGATTTTACTTGCTCCAAAATATATATATAAATACCAAAATTGCCATTAATAGCAAATCAAAATATTGTTACTATATTTCATAATCTTTCACAATGTTAAAAATAAATACCAAAGATTGAACTTGAAAATGTATTCTATTTTTTTAAATGTAATTTTAGTGCCAAAAGTCACTTCTACATGCAAGCGCGCATATGCCAAGCAACTACAAGCAGTCATTTAACTTCTACAGCTAATTTTTTTGTTTATTGAAAAATTATCTGGGGCCTACAATGTTAACATATATTTTTCTACATATTGATAAATCTTTTTTTTATCTTGTTACAGGAGGGGGACGTAGAGGAGGTAATAGAAATCAGCCACGTAAACAGCCCACCGCTGAGGAGTTAGATGCAGAATTAGATGCCTATACTAAAGAAATGAAGTAGATGGAAGCACCAATAAAGTTAGAAAAAAAAATTAAAGACTGTCAAAAATAAAAGTTCTGTGTATAAGAGTATACACTCAGATTTGTGTTTAAGTCACTCTTTGTTTTCTTGTGTGTGTAATAAGAAATTGTGGATAATATTGCAACGAGTTTCGAGTTGAAACATTAGACATAAAAAAAAAAGTCTTCACAAACATGTTATTAGGGAGTGAGCACTTTTTATTATGATTATGTTGAATGATTTGATAACATATTGTTTGTAAATTTTAACATTAGAATAAATGTAAGTTAGTCTAGCTTTGAAACATTGGTTTTATTATTATGAAGAATAAAGATATAGTTTTAATTTTTAAGTACATTGTGTCTTTGTTTATTAATTAGATACAATTTTAATATAACAGTAGATAAATAAAATAAAATTTTACTCCCCTTACTGCATTTTTATCAAAAATAGTTACTGCAGTTACGTATTATTACATTTTTAAACAATTCAGTTTTAAAAGAAATTTGGCTCATTTATCTGTTAATATGTTCCATTACAAAGTAAAGAAACACTTAGTCCTGTATTTACAGTTTGGCTAGTTATTATATAATTATGTTCCGTTAATTTTTTACATATTTTGATAAAACACTAGGTAGGTATCTCTAAAAACAGTTTTGCTACTTAGGAGAAATTACAATTATTAAAAATACTTGAAAAAGGTCTTTTAGCACTTAGTTTTTGCAGTAAAGTTTTATTTTATTACAAATAAATAGAATATAATTAATTTTTATCATGTGACAAGCGCAAGCGCAGTCGCCATGTTGAAATAGCGGCAATTCAAAAGTTTCGTACTGTTTTGATCGACAATGGCTGGGAATGCAGTATTATCTCCCCAATTAAATTATTTACTGGAAAAAATCGTTGATGGTGCTTCACTGATTTATAATTTAGTTGAAGCCCATAATTGTACGCAATTAAAAAGGTAGCTTAAATGTCATGGACGTCTTTAAAAAGGAAAAAGTGAGATGATTAAGAGGTTAGGCATCATTACTTTACTATACAAAAATATCTATAATTTTATTCTTAGGCCTACCACATATATACAATTGTTATATTAATTAAATTGTATTGTATTTAAATGATTTATAGCGTGTATCACTCTTACATACTCCATAACAACACCGCTTCTTTGTTCCTTTTCGTACCGATATCATTTATCATTATAATAATTGATTAAAAAAAAACTATTTCCTAATTAAGGCACTTTTTTCTTTATTTTTGTATTTCTTTTCTTCAATAACTATACTTTCCTTAGTATTTTTTTTATTTTAATTGTGTTTAGTTTACAGGCCCTTTAACATGCTTGTTTACAAAAACAGTACGAAAAAAATGGCTGATACTGACGCATGCGCACAAAAAAAATGTGATGAAAAGGCCTATATTTGTTTCATCCCTTATAAACCGCTCAAGATAGCTTTGTTGCACTTTCAAACCATTTTTTATATAGTGGCATAAAGCTTTACATAAGGGAAATATTTTTATTAAAAAATAATATATTCCAATATTTTTTGGTGATTGGTAGTAAAATAGTTTGCATTTTTGGGAATTAATTTTTTTTTAATTTATAAAAAATACCCCTTACTATAAATTATGAAGAGTTAATCCACCCTTGCAATAACATACCAAAAAGCATTACTAAAAATGACATTTAAAAGTTTTCATTATTTGTAAAAAAATCGTAAAAAAAGGCTGCTACTTTTTTAAATTCGTATAAACCACAAACCATCTGGGTATTTTTCAATTACGGCACAAGAGCGCCTTATGCGGCACAGTGCACTTTTTGTACGTAAGTGCTCTTATCGAGGCATAATCGCGCTTCGGATAATCCTTTTGTTCTTTAAGAGAGCATAAAAGTTATCCGAAGCCCAATCATGCCTCGATAAAAACACTTACGTACAAAAAGTGCTGAGCATTGTGCCGCATAATACGCTCTTATGAGGAGCGAGAGGAGCTGTCGCTCTAGGCGCGAATGCTATTCCTGCCTAGCATAGTTGTCTGCACGGCCTAGCGGCAAAGTTGCCTCTAGCAACTATATGCTCGAAGGTTTAAACTGTTGCTAGTGGTTTATAAGCAAAAAAACACACTTAAAGTGGCGCCAAATTTTCTTTTTAAAGTTATAGCCACAAGTGCATGGGCTAAAAAAGTAAGAATGTGGTATTGGTATTGCGGCCAACTCCATTTAACTTGTCTCTAACTTTACGAAAGTTAGTCTTTCGACAGTTTGTTGTCATTGTCAAAGTGGTTGTCAAAGGGATCGTTATCGAGTTCCTGTTTTTTAATGTTTATTTTTAAACAAATTGCTGCTGCTGCCCATATAAATTTACATTACCACAAATTGCTCCGATTTGCGGTCCAGGAAAACAGCAATTTCGGGTAAACAAAGGCGTTTTGGTTCGAATAAATTGTGCTCTAAATGAATGTGTCTGTTCTCAGTGCAAACAATACCGAATTTCCTGTTTCTCGAAGTATCAATGTAATGAATTGCGTTTGTTGGGTTTCATCCAAAGGAAGTAATTTGGATTGTGTTAATAGAATATATAGCAATTGTAGATGATCTTACAATTTGCCTTTAAGATTATATTTCAGGTAAGGTTATAAACTTTGTAAAGTTTACCTATCCTAACTTGTGTTTACTTTCACTTCATGATGTGTGATGTAATTAAAATTCATACTTGTACTATTATGGAGCGGTTACATATATGTTAACAATAATTGAGTATACCAAAACTGTTTATCATACTGTATTTTATTATGTTAGATACATGTTCGTGTTTATATTACATCTATTTTTACTTGTGAGGCTTCTGTAATGACCTGTTTTAATAAAGAGTTAATCCTTTTTATAATTAATGCAAAGATGTAGAACAACTTACAATTTAAGCGAGGCATTATTTCACAACCATAGTATTGTTTTATTCTTAGTGAGAATTATAAATTTTATCCCTTCATTTATGGTTAGAGTGAAGTTTTGATAGTGACCATTGTATTAATATTAGTTAAACTAGTAAAATTAGTTTACTAATAATAGTATTATTAATTTATTATTATTTCTGTTATTATTATTAACCTCTCCCTTAGGAGAGGAGTTTCCTAAAATCCTTCCCTAGCTGACATCTTCTATTTATTAAAGCCTAATTACAATTACCAACTCACATATTTAAAATTTAAAAAATAACGATTTTTCCAAAAAAAACTTTGGTAATTGTTTAGAATCGCGAAACCACTTTTTTGGGATATTAAATCAACAAGATTAATTTTTTTTTGAGTTGTCAAATATGTTTATTCTTTAAATTCTACAAAAGAGATAGGTATTTTTAATTCTCTATTGTGTAAAGGAGCTAACCTGTGGACAAATCTTTCATATAGAAGAAACAATAAAAAATATAGCCTTCTCCAACGTCCTTTATTACTTTCCCAGTACTATTTTTACATGATCTGAAAAAAAAATGTTTTAATGTGGATATTAAATCAACAAGATTAATTTTTTTTTGAGTTGTCAAATATTTTTATTCTTTAAATTCATCAAAAATGAAATAAAAAAATAATTTAAAAATGGTAATTTTTTAATAAATTTTTTTATTATTATTATTTATTTTATTTATTTTTTTACAAATCTTGAAAATACCAATTTTTTTATTTTCAAAATAAAAGTTAACAACAAAAAGATTTTTGTTTTAATTTCTTTGAAAAAAATTGCAAATCCACCATAAAATAGAACAAAATAAAAAAAACATGTCAATATCTCTATTTTTCGTGTTTTTATAGCCAAAAATAGGTGGATCGGCGATTCTAAACAACTACCCAAATTATTATACCCATTTTAACCTTTCCAAAAAAGGTAATTCCTAAATTGTTAAACAGAATATTGTTTTTATATATACGGGTGTGGAAAATCCAAAACCGAAACATAGAGATAGTGTGAGAGAAATGACACAAAGCTTCGCAATGTGTCGATGCTTCTATCAAGCGCTGTTTCGAACAGCGAAGACCGGCGATTCTAGGCATACTGCCGCCCGCTCATAAGTCAACTTCATCGAGCGTTCGCAGTTTAAGCTATTTTGGCGTCTTGTCCTAGTTTAAATTCGATCTCACTCTGTTTAGGTGGTTAATTTGTTTCTTTGTTTTACTTGCGAAAGGTCCATGTTCGGTTTTAAATTTTCCACACCTGTATATATATTATAAATAAATGCAGATCATTATTATCCGCAATATAAATATATATACAGTACATTCCACAATAATTCGTTGATTTCTCGTCTTACCTGCTACTGTTAGTTGTAAAACTCAATAAACTTTGGGTACCCGCATGTAGTTCCAGACTTAAAATTTCCTTTATTTATTATTGTACCTACTTTTTGGTATATTATTTATTTTTTATATTTATTTCAATTCAATCTACATTACAGGCAGTGCCCAAATAGTACAAAAAATGTAAAAAAACTTTAAAAACTACTCTCTAACATAAAAGTCATATAAACATAAAAACTTAAATAAAACGTATATCTACATAGCTTAAAATACAATAACAAATAGAATATCAAACAAACATTTTTTAAAAACGATGACAAATAGAAAAATTGCTCCAGAAGGAAGAAACGAAAGAACATCAATAAAAACACAAAAATAAAAAAAAGAAATAAACTGCCAATTAAACATTTGCAACGGCGGCCCTGACGACCTTCTTAAACCTATCCGGAAAACAGTCAAAGTTCAAATCCATCGGTAGTCCGTTCCACAATGTCATAATTCGCCTAACTGGGTCATTCCTACCCATGTCTGTTCTGATAGGGTTCAAAAAAAACAATTCCGTCTGCCTGGTAGAACGAAACGGGACTCTAAAATTAAACAATCCCAGAAGTTCCGAACAATTAACAAAATTATTAATAATCTTATGACCAAATGTCAAAGCCAACTGAACACGTCGATCCTGCAGGCTCTGCAGGCCGGTTAACCTAAGTCGTTCAGGATATGGAAGATCAGAAATATTGTTGACCCTTGTCCTATGCAGTAAAAATACTGTAAACTTTGATTGCACTCGCTCAATTCTCTCAATATGAACACCATACATAGGGGACCAGACCACACAACAGTACTCTAAGTGGCTCCTCACAAGGGCATAGTATATTGTTTTGAGGGTCTCGACGTTCTTGAAGTCCCAGCACTGTCGCATAACAAACCCTGCCATTCTAAATGCCTTATCAATGATTCTATCTATATGTAGTGTAAATCGTAGTTCGCTATCAAACAAAACACCCAAATATCGAACCAGAGAAACTCTGCCCAACTTAAAATCTCCAATAAAATAATCATGCTGCATTGGATTCTTCTTTCGCGTAAAGGATATAATGTTACATTTGGAAATGTTTAATGTCATTTGATTTTGTTTACACCAACTATGTAAAGAATCTACATCGTTTTGTAATAGAATGCAATCAGTTTCTGAATTTATTTTGCGAAATATCTTTAAGTCGTCAGCAAACAGGAGAAATCGGCTGTCCTTGAAAACTGAGCATAAGTCATTTATGAACATAAGGAAAAGGAAAGGACCCAGATGAGATCCTGAGGCACTCCAGAATATACCTTTATCTCCTTAGATTTCCGATTACAAAACTTGACTATCTGGGTTCGGTCTCGAAGATAGCTCCCGATCCAGGACAGCAGGGGATCACCAATTCCATAACGCTCAAGTTTTAGAATCAAGATATCGTGATTTACCTTATCAAAGGCTTTTTGAAAGTCAAAATATATCGAATCAACCTGCAATCCGGAATCAAGAGCGCAGCTTAGAAAGTTAGTATACAGTACCAAATTAGTCTGACAGGATCTTCCAGGAAAAAAACCGTGTTGTTGATGCGCGATTATATCCCTAAAGGAAGAATAGATAATCCGTCACTATGGATTCGAAGACCTTTGCGATACAACTCATACAACACAAACCAGATATGCCACGATAATTAGAAACATCAGCACGGTCACCACTTTTGTGAAGCGGTGTAATCATTGCTGTCTTCCACAAACCAGGAAAAACCCCAGTCCCCATAGACAGACCAAAGACAATGCTTAAGGGAAGCGCCAATGTTGGAGAGTAGTTAATTAGAAAAATTGAAGGGATTCCATCGTATTATTATGTAGATTAAAGGCAAATTGCAGGTGTTTAATATATAGCAGAGTCTTTTTATCTTAGTTCATCAGTCATTTGGAGTTTGTCAAGGTATTTTCTTGTGTGTTATTGAGCATCCAAAGTAGCTAACCTAAACTATTGATATTAATGGTAATCAGGACAGGTCCCCTTTCAAAAGGTGCATTGCCTACACAATAGATATTTGTCACTTAACTTATTTATGACTGGGTTTTCTACTGAGGGTTGTCATTTAAATTTTATTGTGGTCAATATATCAATGAATTATTGTGGTATGTACCATACTCCATAGTTTAATTTATTCGGTTTTAAAATAATACTACGATACTGCAGTCACAATTTTTTATAAAATTATAGTCATAGAAAACAAGGTTATTTGTTCCATTTTTTAACTTTAACATGTACTATCAAAGAGTTATGGACAACTCAGTATTTAAATGAAAACTGTAGCTTTAATATATGTTAAGTGTCCCCGATTGTCCCTGCTCCTTTTTCTGAGTAATATTACATTTTTTATACTTAATCATTCTATTGCAGATTTAAATAAAAGGAAAAATAATGGCAGTTGATGGTATAGAATGGCTTAAAGAAATTTTGGTAGATGTTCAACTTGGCCAGTTTTTGGTGCCCATAAGGGATGATTTGCAATTAACAAAGCTGGAACATTTCGACTTTGTGAAACCAGAGGACTTGGAAAATATTGGACTAAGCAAACCAGGTATGAATATAATTATTTAAGAATGATGTTTTCAAAAGAGATAGGTATTTTTAATTCTCTATTGTGTAAAGGAGCTAACCTGTGGACAAACCTTTCATATAGAAGAAACAATAAAAAATATAGCCTTCTCCAACTTCCTTTATTACTATCCCAGTACTATTTTACATGATCTGAAAAAAAATGTTTAAAGCTCATGATAAAAGGCATTGCTTCTGGATAATATTGTAAGGCATACTCAATACATTGCTCTTGACTTAATTTAACTCGCTTAAATTGATGTTCCAATATATTAGCTAGATAGAAGGCTGGAGTCATGAAATCTTTTTAGTAAATGGTTTCAGATTCAGTGCAATTTTTGAAACAAAGATGGGCTAGTCCGGTGTGTGGTATTATAATTAATTAGTGGTAGTGGTAGAGCTGAAAATAAAAATTAAGACAGTTCTACACAATTATATTTGTTTAAAAACATAAACTATTACATTTTAAGAATTTGATAAAAGTTCTTAGGGGCCATTCAATAATTACGTAAGGATGATTTTGATCATTTTTGACCTCCCTTCCCCTATCCCATGTAAGAGTACATAAGATTCTTGAACACCCCTTCCTCATCTTACGTAAGATTCATTGTTTTTAAATAATAAAATGTTAGAAAAGAATCAGTTATACTAAAACTCACAGTTTGACGTAAATCGAAGGTTTTTATTTTTTAGCAGATAATTTTAGGTTATACTCTTTCATTGCTATCAGATATAGATTGTCTTTATATTATTATAATAAATTTCTACTTGTAAAATATTATGTAAGAATGAGTTTTATCCTCCCCCCCAGATAAGGGGGTGTATAGATTTTCTTAACTTCACCTTCCCCTTGGGACCCTTATGTAATTAATAAATGGCCCCTTAGTTAATATTACTAATTAATTTTATTGCGTTTTATTATTACAAAATATGCTGGTTGGTTTTAATAGTTTTTATGGAAAAATATTTGTTAAAATAAAATTTATTAAAATAATTTTAGTTTTATATTTAAAAAGAAAATAATATGAGCAACACTGTTAAAAACAGATAACTTTGTTTTGGAAGTATTTATTTCATACCGTACTGTAAAACGCACTTTTAGATACTTGGTTTTAGTCCGGAAAATGAACGTTTACAGTATTGAGTCCGGTAAAAAAAAGTTACCGGACAAGTCCGGTAAAACTTTTTTTAGGCTTGGTAGCCTCATTAGATTTTTGCAAAATTTCATCAGGAATCAGATTTCCACAATCTTTCTCCATTTCGTCAAATTTACCAAAATTATTTAAAAATAAAACTAATTTTCAACTGACTTTACTATTCACCTTGACGTAAACAAAAACAGGACAATAATTAAGCATTACTTATAAACAATAGTTTAAAAAAATACTTTGGTAGTTACTCATATAAAATGTAGACAAATTCTACCTAATATATCAGGTTTTGACGATATTTTGGACTTATTCATTACTAAAAAATGGATGTTTGATAAAATGTTTAATCTCATTTTTAAAGTAAAAGATTTTAAATAAATATTTCGACGACGACTTATCTAGCTGGATTTTTACCGATTATGGTAAAGAATGCACATTAAGGTGGAGCGAAAATGTCAACCTTTTAATTTTTAGTTCGGATAGTAAAAAATATGTTCATTACATATGTTACTGTTATTGAATTATAACCTGGCCATTTATTTATCAAAATATTTTAAGGTAATTGTCTAGAAAGTTGCGGCAACGCCAATTTTGACCAATTTCGTTATACAGGGTTTTTTGGGGCGCTGATCGTGAATCTGAAAGAAAAAAAATCGAGTTTTCGAGAAATCCACCATCAAACTAGAAATTCAAACTTATCGCATTTTCACTATATTCCCCATGTACATAATTCTTGATTTTTACAATACAGTGGCACATAATATTTTATAAACACCATTTTTTAAATGTTTATCTTACACTTTTTGGTTGCGGCGTTCGAAAGTGAAGGTTTGCAATTAAAAGGTATAAAATAAATATAAAAATAAGTTGTTAAAAGATGTTTATAAAATATTGTGTGCAGAACTAAGAATTCTCTGCAAAAAAAAAGAGGAATCATTTAAGTGAGGTTGGTTTGATTTTTAAGTTTGATGATGGATATCTCGAAAACAAAACTAAAATTTTTTTCAGATTGGTGATCGGAGCTCCAAAAACCCCCGTATACCAAAATTGGTCAAAATCAGTATTGCCGCAACTTTTTAGACAATTACCTATTTTAATACTTTTTATCCTTGACCCTCCCTTAAGAGTAGGCTAAAATCTGTCAATTTTAGAAAATATGACGTTTTTTTTATTTTAAGTACTAACAGTAAAAAGTAGCTTTGTAAATTTCAAATTTTCCAAGAAATTTTCCAAAATGTTTTTTTTTTATTTTTAGCTCAGTCCTTTGTTTTTTTTTCTATTTTTAAAAAAGCTGTTATCAGAAAGTATTTCCGTATCTTGATTTGACAAAAAAGCAAAATTCTGTCTTTGTTTATGCTGTGGTTAGTTGTGGTAGAGCTCAGAAGATATATTTCAATTTAAAAAATATTTTGGGTTTTCTTTATAAACTTATATGGTGATTTTTTTACTATTCTATATTGGTAGTGTTGTAAAATGCTCGAGAATTTATATTGGAGAACGTTTCACGAGCACGAACAATAATCGGGAATAAACGAGCACATACGAACGAAACCCGATAATTTATTTTAATAGGCATTTGACCATAATAAATTTGCTTCTTGTATATTAAATTCTGAATATGCTCAATATTCTCAAGATGCTCAATAGAATACGAATATTGAGCAAAAACCAAAATGTGAGGTCACACCACATAATATAAAAACATTTCAAGTTATTACCGATGCAGGTGAGGTAAATAGTTTTTCATATTTTTAAGGTGGTTTAAACTTTTTTAACTATTGATAAAGTATCTATAACTTGGTGAAAAAATACTAAAATACTTTATTCAGTATTTGGTATTATATTTTTCTGTCCTGTCATTGTGTCTTTCTCTAGTCCTCTAGCGGTCTAGTTCAAAGTCACTAAACACGTCTATCTCACTAGCTCCGTCATCTGATGCACTATCGTTATGTCTGCTTAAGGCGTGTTGTTTTATTCATCGATAAATCGTGCGCAAAAATCGCAGAGCTGGAAAAAGATTTGTCGTTGTTTTATTCAACGGACGAGTCAGCTGTTTCATTCGCATGTATGTTCATCGAAGCCATCGGCTCTGTACCACGATTAATATTTTGGATTTCTGTCAGCTGTTCAGGTCAGGTAGTTCACTCGCGAAAGTCGTAGACAAAAGAATCGCCTTATAGTAAGTAAAGCCCGTCCCGTCCACAAGTCAAATCGAGATTGGGATGAACATCTTTTAGCTTCGTCTCTTCCATGCCATCCGCACCGAACTTTGCTTATCTCTCTAATAAAAATTAATTGTTAAACATGCCGAGATCTCCTTGACTAGTACCAGTACGAATAGTTATATTTTTTTCCTATTTCAGTTTAATTCGTGATACCAAAAGTTAGAGGTTCATAATGCTTGAAAACAACTCATGTAAACTTTCAAAAATCCAAATCTTTTTAACAAAACGGACAAATATTCAGAGTTTTCTAATTCTGTGATTTATATTGCATTAGTTTTTAAAAAAGTATCGTAAGAACCGTTTCCGAGATATTCCGAAATGCAGGGCCGGATTTAACTTTTTTCCGCCCATTGGCTAATATGTTTTTGGCGCAGTAATATGTATGTCAATATTTTTTGGATATCAGAACAAAAAATTTAGCATTAAAAGAATGTAAACTTCATTAGTAATGCTTAAAAAGAAATTACCTAACAAATTTAACAAAAGTACATCATACAGAAAATTAAATAAAAATTCTTTAAAACAAACAAATTTCATAATATAAAAACAAAATATTAATTAAAATGGTAAAACAAATAAGTCTTTTTTGAACTATGTATTATTTAATTATAGGCAAAACCCTATACTAACATTTTTCTTCGAACCTTTTTTTTCTGCAAAATGTTTTATTATATAATTAAAAATAACGTTTTTTTTTTAATTTATTGTAAATTTGCCGCTCATAATATTTGCCGCCCTAGGCTTTAGCGTACTCAGCCTTTGCGTAAATCCACCCCTGAATGCACGGCTTTCATATATGACAGATATCGATAATGTTGATTATGCACAATTTGATTGTTAATATCTCGTTTTACAGACGATAAAAAAAATCTTTTTTTTTTAATTAAATTCTTAAAAAATCCGCTTTAACGAGAGGAGTACCTTGAGGTTAAGTTTTTTTCTTACGTTGTGTTTTACCAATAGTAGTCCTAAACTGAACCGATTTTAAATAACTTGCAATTAACATTACGGTTATTAAAAGATCCTCCAACCAATTTTGAGGTTATAAAACAATCGTAAAACTTAAGGAGTTTTTAAAATCACAGCGGTGATCTAGTGTGACATTACCACAGTTTTCAGCACAAAACCACCTGATGAATATAACAACATGTTTTTACTCCGTTTACCTTAAGAATCTCAGATTTTTTTGTTGACTATTTTCGTAAAAATGTATGATTTTTAAGTTCTATCACATTTCTTCCATTGGGCTTTAAAGGGTTCCTGTTGCTGCCCTGATTAATTCATATTTTTCTATAATAACAGCAAAAAAAAACCAATAAGAATCGGATAAAACCATAGGTACAAGTTTTTTAAAAATTATTCTCGTCTCTACAATCCACTTCTGGAGTTTGGTCCGTTCCTCCCGATTTACCCTGTATTAAGAATTGTGTTGATTCCCGAATTGCTCAAAAACTATATATGTTTATTATACTTTTATGGCAAGAATGGCTGTTAAATAATTTTGTGTTCCAAAATTAAAGGTCTAAAGAAGGCGGGTAAAGATCGGCCTTTATTTCGCCCATCATATTCATGAAAAGTCACAGTTTTAATTAAGGCCATTTTATTATATTTATATAATCACATCGAGTATCTGTATTTACATACAAAATGAATTGGTAAAAAAAATCAGAATGACAAGTACCAAGAAAAACCTTCAAACTTGATATTCTTATTAAATTTTTGCCATTTTGCATGTTTTTTGACCTTTTATTTTAAAAAATTATATGATGCACTTTGTGCACCGACATATTTTTTTTTTCTTTATTATTAAACTTAATAAGCTTATAGACTAAGCATTCATTTATTTTGGTGCATTGAGTGCATCATGAAATTTTTTAAAATAAAATCAAAAAACGTGTAAGTGGCAAAAATTGAACAGAAATGGCATGTTAAAAGTTTTTTTTTTGGTACTTGCCATTCTAATTTTTTAACCAATTGTAGATATAAATAAAGATACTTGGACTTAAAGATATAACAACATGACCTAAATTAAAACATTGAATTTTCATAAAAATGAGGTAAAAAAAGAACGATTTTTACCCACCTATTTTAAATATTTCTTAAATATGAAAAAACAAAATTTAAGTTTCTAATAATTTGCACCAATTAAAAAATTCTTATCGTTATCTAGCGAGATTATTTTAGCAGAAAAGAAACGAGATAATTTTAAATATAGGAAATTCCTAGGCGGATTCTGTTATTTACAAAAATGTTTTAAGTAAATGAAAGTACTCATTGACCACCTGCTAGCAGCATGCAGTTTTGTGGCATTCAAGAAGTTTAGCAAACACCAGCTGCATAATATGTGTTGTAATAAGCCTTTTCATAAAAAGGGATTTTTGGCCGATGCAGAGTAGGTAAAAATGTTAACAAAAGAAGGTTTAGCGGAAGGGTTAGGCCCACGCGTGACTTATTGATATGTGTGTATGAGATTAGAGTTATAAATATGCGTGAAAACATAAAGTTTCGTAATAATATCGATAAGCTATTATTGAAAAAACATCATACTTTAAAAGCAATTTTTACTTTATTTAATTGTTATATTAAAAAATGTTTTACAACAAACTGCGGATAGAGTTTTTTTTGTTTGTTTGCGCCCCACCAAAAATTCATGTCATCTTTAGGCTTTGCCTCACTTACACGCGTTAGTTTCCGTCTCAATGAAATAAAAGCATTTCCTTACTCCTTTGAGGGTTTGACTACAAACATGTTTTGACTTTATGTGCAAAGAAGGTAAATATATTTTTTAATGCTATTACTAAGGGTTCATAAAGAAAGCTATCAATTAACGACATAATGTTGGTTTTTGGCTCTGCTGTCCTATTCACATAAAACACAATAATATTTAAATCGGCATATACAGGGTGTTTGGCGCATAAGCAGACATACGTAAATCTGATATAGGTGGGGCCACCCAGATATTTTGACCTGGGCCCTAAGAATTTTTTTTAGATTTTTTTTTGTTTTTTTCCAAAATTTTTAACTTTCAGATTTCAAACTGAAATAACTTTTTAAAAAATCATGAAACTAACAACTTTTTATTTTATTTTAATTTAGACTAATTATTAGTAAATCATACAAATTTAATAATTGGGGCCCATGCCAGCTACAAAGAAGAATACGGGGCCTCAAACTACAAAAAGAGGTAAAAAATAATTCTTAGTGCCAACTTTGCATTGCATTAAAAAAAAACTAGAATGATCGAGTATTTCTAATTAGTCAAAACATCTTCAATTCATGTCCTTTTGATCGATATGCAATAACCACAATTTGCGTATAAACAGCAAGAGTTATTGGTCAACTTTATCAAGGTGGTCATTTTTTTTCGAAACTCTAGTTTTGATAAAGTTGACAAATAACTCTTGCTGTTTTTGAGCAAATTGTGGTTATTACATATCGTTCGAAAGGGCATGAATTGAAAATGTTTTTGACTAATTAGAAATACTCGATCATTTCTATTTTTTTTAATGCAATGCAAAGTTGGCTCTTAGAAATATTTTTTACCTCTTTTTGTAGTTTGAGGGCCCGTATTTTCTTTGTAGCTGTCATGGGCCCAATTATTAAAATTGTATGATTCCAATATTAGTCTAGATCAGTCTTTCTCAAAGTGGGCGATAACGCCCCCTTGTGGGCGCTGGAGACCTAGAGGGGGGCGGTAAGGGGCCCAAAAAAAAATTAAGGGCGCTGATGTGATTTAAGAGGCGATGGGTGATTTGTAACTTCAGCTACTTCATATTTTAAAATTCACTAAAATTAAAATTCTCCCATAACACAACATTTATTTATTAGTTTATATTTATATCCTATTTTATTGTATAAATATAAACTAAAAATATATTAAATATTTATTATTTTTAATGCGTTCGCAACGCTATTCATATCTTAAGTTTTTTGGTAACAGGTATCAAACCCTGAAAAATATTCGTGCCTTAAAGTGTCGAAGGTGAGGTCCCCACCTCAGAAGACACATTAAAAATAGGTATCTATTGTTGCAGCCAAGCTGAGCACTTGCCGAATGCGGGATTTTTTTTTGTACGATTTATTTGTGCAATCCTGTATTATAGTCCGTCAATGTTCATGCGGTCCGTTTTTGCGAAGTGCAGGTGCGGGGAGGGACAAATCCCAAATACACAGCCGCGGCTTGCGACCGATCAACGACTGACGTAACGTTCCGCCGCACGCACGCATCGCACTTGCTCGCCTACCGCCACTCCGCCCGCTACCCCAATTCTCCTAATATTGTAAAGTTGCATTATTATTGCTCTCTCTGGTAAGAAAAGTCTCGTTTAGAGTATAGGTTTAATTAAACTTCAGGCGAGACTAATATATTGAGATTTTTAGGGTGAAAAAAAATGGGCGCTACAAAATAACTGATTTTTAAAGTGGGCGTTAGACGAAATAAGTTTGGAAACCTCTGGTCTAGATTAAAATAAAATAAAAATTATGTCAGTTTTATGATTTTTCAAAAAGTTATTTTAGTTTAAAATCTGAAAATTGAAAATTTTGGAAATTTTTTTTTATACAATTCTAAAAAAAAATTCTTAGGGCCCAGGTAAAAATATCTGGGTGTACCGCATAGCAGACGGCCCCACCTATTTCAGATTAACGTATGTCTACTCATGTACCGAACACCCTGTATATTTCAATTATGCATAATTATTTTCTGCGTTGGATGTTCTTGTTCATTGTGTTCACATTTTCAGCATGACCCACTGAAACAGATTGTTGTTTGTTTTTATTAAATAATAAAACTGCCTCTAGACTTGATTTCGAACAGTCAATAAACAGTCGCTACTCGGTAGTGGTTTATTTTAAATATTTAGAAGATGTGTAAAAATATTTGGTATTTATATAGGCCCTAAAAAATCAAGAAATGAAGATAGTGATTAACTTTGCTCCGAAATGATTGGTGATTTCAAAAATAAATTTTATTTTAAGGGAAATTAATGGCGTATCATTAATGTCTTCCAAAATAGACAGGTCAAATTCCGTACGAACGCCACTGGTGGAAATTTAAAAAAAGTTGGTACAGTAAAAAATGCCTTTTGATGCATGGTACATGTATGCCAAATTTCTTTTAAATATCTTAAGGGGTATTACAGATATTAATAATAAATAATTATTTTTCGAAAATTTCAACACCCTGTATCTCAAAAGTTAAGATGTTTAGGACATACGTTCATATGAAGTTTTCTTTTTAAAGTGGACCCAAAAATCGCCCCCTTAAAATTTGATATTTAATTAGAAAACATCCTGTATAATTACCAAATATTTATTTGAATTGTCAGGAATAATATCGATGTGTGTAAAGGCTTTTTTAGTTCGTAATTTTTTTATTTATCCTTAAAATAATATAAATATTCAGTACCTTTAAACATTCTTTTGCGCACAAAATGGGACAACTAAAAAATGTTTAAAAAATAATTGTCTATAATAATGATAAGGTATATTTTTGAATAAAAAAGTTGACGTGAGATTTTCAGTGACGCCCCCTCCCTTTAGATGAGATTTTTCTCCCATTTTAAGCTCATGTAATTAATGGATACCCCCTTGAATGATGAACTGAAAAAAATACATATGCAAGTTATTTACTGCAGCTAGTGTTTTGCTTATTTTTTAAATAAATTTTTGTACCGCCGTATCATTTCTTTTGTATTGTTCTCTTGTAACAATACCTTGTAAAAACTTTGCTGTTCATTTTTGATTTGTGACTCATTGAGACCAGTGGCGCATCTAAAAATGTGTTTAAATAAATTAAAGAAATTAGTTAAAAGTTCTTTGCCTGGAGATCAAGGAGATTATTGTAATTGTAAGAAACATGCGTGTTTTTGGCATTAACCATTTAGTGGAAGCACAAGTCTTTAAAAATAACATTTTTTTATTAGAAGAAAAGGTGTCACATTTTTTAAGAGAAATGTAGGATTGATGGAAGAATAAGCAAGTCCAATATCTACAGCCCAAATAAAACATGATGTCTTTGCGTCAAACGTTTTATTTTAAAATAATATACAAATTAATATTTTTGTTGTACTACACATATACAATATCTCCAGAAAAAAAGTATTATATTCAAAAAACCAAGCAAAAAAAGTTTTCTTTTTTATTTTTCAAACTATGCCCCAGAATGTTTTTCTACGTGAATTTTAGATATAGGTATTGGCTCCACAAGAAAAAACACTTTTATCTTGTTTCTTTGTAGTAATGGAGATATGAATTTTCAAAGTTGGTTACCCTCATCGTTTTTTTTTTCAAATTTTTAATGTTTATTTTTAAACTTTGTACTATAACTTTTTTCTATGGATTTAGGTATTATAAAAGAAATACTAATTTTGACCGTTTTTCTAAGCATTTTAGCTTTAATAACAATACAACCGAAAAAATAAATAAAAGATATCCTCACGACACCAATAAATAATTTCCTAGCTGTTGTACCCTGTGCCTTGCTAAAGAAGTAGCTCAACAATAACTGATTCAAAGGGTGATTGTAAACTAGGCTGTTTTAGCATACTTATTTTTTGCGTTGTAAACTTGGCCAGTGGTCAAATTTTGTCAGGTACTTAGGTTCTGGTCGGTTATGGTTAGTTCTGGTAAGCAAAGCAGCTTTTTATTTTCCCCAATTAATAATAGATATTATAATGTCTTACTGACCTTTAGTGTTTCTGAATAAATTTCTATAAGCCTAAATGTTGTTGCATTTTTATAAACGGATCAATTTTCTTATCGAATTTACGACCGGCCGAGTTTAAATACCATTTCTTGGGTCATATCTTCATGGTAGGAATTTAATTCTTATCATCGGCCGATTTTTTGTTTGCCCGATATTTTGAATCGCCCATAATATCATTCATAAAAATAAATAATGTACGAATACTTTTTAAGTGTAAAATATTAAACCTTTATCAGTTTTTTATTTTTTGTAGTTGCAAATAATAGACGATTTCGCCACGTTTTGGTAGGTACTTTTGGTTGGTCAAAAATGTACAAAACCAAACAAAACGATCGCCAAAAATTTTGGTATTTTTTTGGTTGATCAAAAAGTTTAAGGGTATTCGAATTAAATATTGTATCGATTAATTGAAAAAACCGCTACATTTGGATTATTTGTTTATTTATTTTGTTATCAATTTGCTGAAATGAGTGCCAATAAAAGTTTAAGCGGTGTGACTTCCAATTAATAAAATCATACATTGACGTTCTTTAAGAACGATGAATCTGCTCATTGTTATTAAGAGTTAGTAATGATTAGAAGTTAAAAATTTTTGTTTCACACTCTTTCAGCCCCAGAGTATCAGCTGACAAAACTGACAAACCAAACAAATTCGGCTTAAATTGGTAAGGTACGTCATTCTCATGACCTCAGAAGATACCGAATGGTTAACCAGTTATGTACCAACCAAAACGTGGCGAAATCGTCTATTAACATTTTTAAGCCTTGAGGTTTAAGCATTATTGTATCTGTTCGCTTATAATTTGCACTCTTTTAGAACCTAGGAGTGCACAGTTAGAGAATTTGGTGCTTATTGTACGAGTACTTTTTTGGTGCACAGTATGTTGTTAGTAGCTTGTTAAAAAGCTAAAGAAAAATGGCAATAATTTTAAAATAACTTGCATTTTTCATTTATCGGCTTTTTTTAATTATAAATATTTTTTCTTTCATTTTAAAAGTTAAGGGTTTACAACATTATCCAAAAACCTGCATATGATTTTTTATTTATTTATTTTTTTTCTTTTAACAAACGGTACATTTAAAAAAAAATGTGTAATCTGTCTTTTTTTGTTTAACATATTACATTACTGTTCCTAATTGCAGGAGCAAGACGTTTACTGGAGGCTGTAAAAAAGAAGAGGGCACAACAAAAAAAGCGAAATCTAATAAACAAGCTGATACCAGTATCCAACAAGTCAAACACGAATAAGAAAAGCGAGGATGGGATTACTATAAGCGATTTTACTTCTTGTTTGATTCAAGATAGCAACATCACTTTAAGTGTTAAGTTAGGGGACGGTAGTTTCGGGGTTGTACGAAGAGGTAAGTATTTGTTTCATAATCTACTGAATAATTTGGGATTTTTCATAAGATTTTGAGCATTTGGGAATTTTTTGTTGTATTTTAATATACAGTGCTATTCAACGAGAACTAGAAGGCCAATTTTTTGACTCTACCTGCTCTTTAACAAATATAACTGAATTAACCTTATTTATTTTTCTTTTTTATTTTATTTATCCTCCGCGGGAGCTTTACTTTTTCCTTTCCCACCGGTGGAGGAAAAAATAGATCATAGCAACGTACATATATACAAACAAACAAAAAAACAAACAAATATTTATTAAATTAAAAACAAATCTAAATTTTTTATTTATTACTCAATTGAATATTAAATATACTTAAAAAAATAATTATTGTTGACAGTGTCAACTGACAGTTTTATGTTACATTACTATAGCAACTATTTACCGACACTGGTCTAAGCCGACTTGCAAACCCAGTTATCTTTAATAATTATTACTATTAAAAAGGGATGTTTTTGCATTAATTTGTAGACGTTTGAAGAAAAAACAGCAAATTTTATTTGGAGGAAAAGTTACTTTTTATGGCTTGTATGCTGAAAATATACTATTTTCGTCCATATCCGATATAATGCTTGAAAAGCAATTAAACATTAAATAAATCTGGTAGAGGTAATTTTGATATATTTTAAAATGGAATGTCATATTTTTTTATGTGGTGATTCGATTCCTCTTAGGTCTTTCGATCTAAAATAATATCTTTTGAATTTAAAAAAGATCTATTTTCTGCATATTTACATTTAAAAAATGTTTGTCTACGTCACCTGACAGATTGATTCGGATATATGTTCAGCCTTTGGCGGTAGTATTATTCTAACAACTAAAGAACCAAATTTTAAAATTGTTTATAGTTTTTACGAATTAGTAATAATAATAGATATATTTACAAAAAATCACCATTTGTTACTAATTATATAAACATTATATAAACATTTTAAAATTTAATTTATTAGTTTTCTGAATGACACTACCGCCAAAGGGTGAACAGGTATCCGTATCTATTTTTTATTAACCATGCAAAAAATAGATGTTTTTGGATTAAAAATGAATCAATAGATTTGCGAGGAATCGGATAATCACATAAGAGAAGGGGGGTATTCCATTTTAAAAATATATCAAAATGATCTCTTCTCCTAGCAGTTTTATATATGATGTTTAATTATTTTTTGAAATATTTTTTTTTATTCGGCGGGAAAAATTATATAAGATGGCTGTTTTAGATGTTTTTTTTTAAGTGTTGGTAGAGTCAAAAAAAGCGGCCTGTCTAGTCGTTGTTGCATAACTCTGTATATTTTTAATAGGAGAAGAGCCACAAATACGGCTCATATTTAGGACTTTCCTCTTTAAAAAAAAATTAAAGTAATATGACATAAAATTAACGTTTTCTGAATGGTACACCTTATTTATTGATTCGTTTTTAAAAGCGTGTATACTTTTTTTTCGATGGGTTTCAATAAGAGGGCATAGTATTTATTTTTAGTAGCAAAAGAATTAATTTAATTATATGTTTATGTTAAGATTTGGTAAAATTTTATTTATCGAACATGACGACGATTTGATGATTTTTTGCATACAGGGGTATCTCTGATTTTTGTGTTATGAGACCTCCAACATGAGTAACCTGAAAATTCTCCCTTCTTGAAAATTATTACCTTCAAATGGGAACATACACTAATTGGGCTCTTACATATTAAATAAATACACCAAAATTTACAATATTGTATTGTCTACTTTTAGTAAAAAACACCTCAAATTAATCCACTTTTCTTAATGTTGTAAGAATATATGTTGTATAACTGGTTGCCTAACTCATAATTAAGTGTGTTAAAATCAAAATACTGAATTTATTAAAGGTGTTTTTGACTAAAAATAAGCAATAAACGTTTGCAGATTTTAGTGTATTCGTTTAATATATAAGTGCCCAATCAGTGTATGTTCCCCTTTGATGGTAATCAGTTGATGGAGGAATTTTGGGGTTAGTCCACTTGGAGGCCTAATAACTTAAAAATCAGATATTTCCGGAAAAAACCGATTGTATATTCGTGATCAGCGCCCCAAAAAACACTCATATGCAAAAAATCATCAAAATGGCGTCATGCCCGAAAAGTAAAATTTCACCAAAGATTTTGTTAATTTTTTTGTACATACGTTAATGGGGGGAAGGGTAGTTCTGATGGGGTAAAATGGGTTTGAGCATCTTAAAACACGGCACCCATGGTACCTAGTACTAAGCCTTTATAGAAGTCTTCGTTGGCTTTGATAAAGATATACAAATATGTCCGGTCGTTGGCGCAACACCTATGAGGAAATACCCCGAATAAATAGATTTGTGGTTTGAGCCCCATTCTGGCGAAGTGTACTTTTTTAACTAATTAATACAAAGACAAGACAAAGACAAAAAGTTTATTAATGTTAGACACCCAATTGGGCTTACACACGTCCAAAGGTTTGAGTACAACTTGCAAATATAATAAATAATAACAATACATAGTAAATCATTTAAAATTACAATTTAAAACTGCAGTTAACAGAAGGAGATGATACATTGACCCATAAAATTTTATTAGACAATCATGTCACTAAAATTGTTTTTGTAATATTTCTCTAGTGCAGAGGTTCTCAACCTTTTTCTTTCTGTGAACCCCTTATGAAAGTTGAAATATATTGGTGAACCCCCTCTGCACTCGTTAGTGAGAGTAACTAAAATAGTACTATTTGGCTGTTAGTAAAAGTTATTCATTATATGAATGATAGTTGTAATGAGCACAGTAAACTAAAACATAACTGTAACGTAAAACATTTTATCTCTCCGGTAGCGTAGTGGTCAGAGTTTCGGCCCGCCACTCCGGCGATCCGGGTTTGATTCTCAGTTCAAGTAGTTATTTAAAATAACGTCCGTGGTGGCACTACCGCGTTGTCTAAAAGGTGCTGTGAAATGCAATATTTGCATGTTTCAGTGCTTGGATAACGTTGACGGAACAACTGGGAAAAAATGGGTTAAACACCAGAAAACCCGACACTCACGGTACTTTGGTACTTAGGTTTATATATGTATATATAATCCGTAGGATATAATATACATATATAATAATCCTTCGTGAGCTGTCATAAAGATAAAACTAAAAAGAGAGGTTATTAAAACTAATTGTAAGTAAGCTTTACTTCAGAATGATTAATATAATATGAATATTAGTAATGCGATACTTAAAAAAAATTCTCAATGGTATATTTGTGCCTGTTTGGTGAAACAAAAAAAATTAAAATTTTGTTCAATGTCTAAAAGTTTAAGTCTTAGATAGGGTTCTGCATTTAATTTATTTCTGTACTTATCTTTAAGGTATGTGTATGTTCAAAATACTTTCTCACAAAGATGCGTCCTGCAGAACGGTAATAAAATTTTAATGGCCTTTTCTGCCTTTTACACTGAGCCAGAAGTCTATTAAAGAACGATCTGCAAAAACAGGTTTTAGGGAATTGTCAGAGGATAAGTCAATGAGCTTTTCTTTTTTCAATAAAGGTAAAGAAGGGTTAGAAATTATATTTCCTTGAAAAGGATTGCCTATCCATTTGTTCGATTCAGGTTTATTATGAAAATACTCTTTGAATGTTAATTGAAGCTGTATAAGATGTTTAGTAATATCTTTTTTAATGTTTTTGTTAAGTTGAATTTTATTTTTTGATAAAAAGTTGCTAAGAGAACCAAAACAATCAGACATTGATTACAACGGTTAAACTTGTTTAGCATGGCTTCTATTCTATCATACACATTAAAAATGGCAACTCCTGGACCTTGTAATGGTATATTTAGTTCATTAAATTTATAAAACATATCCAGATAAGTCTCGGTTTGCTCGATTCGCTGTAGTAGAACTTGCCAGATTGTTGTAGCAGCAGTGTTGCAATAATGACGACAAATTACGCCATTACCATAATTCCTTTGCAAATCCCCTTTATATAGCTCGCGAACCCCTAGGGGTTCGCGAACCACCGCTTGAGAAACGCTGCTCTAGTGAATAGAAGCATTTCGAAAGCAAATATTTTTTTACTACAAATTTAAATTTTTTGAAACTGCTGAGTTATAGAAAGTGGCAAGAAATTAAATAATTTAGGACCATAGTATGAAATGCCTGTCCTAATTTTATTTATTCTGTGATATTTGGAATATATATTTTTCCTATTTCCCGTTAAATGGAAATGCGTGCCTTCATGTGTTGTGTAGTTTGTGTTATTGTCTTCTGTGTAAAGTAAACAATGTAAAATATATAAGCAAGGGAAAGTAAGTTTGTTTAATTCCATAAAAAATGGCTTGCAATCAGCCCTGTAGTCTACTCTAGTTCAAATATTGTTTAAAAAATAGGTAAATTAAGCATGTTTATGGTAATTTTAAATTAATTTAAAAACAATCACGAAGAAAACACGATTAATATTGAAAAATAGAAAAATTATACATAAGTAAATGATAATATTTAATCACAGCAATTATGTCAGACGTCTATTATATCATACAAATTGATATATGTTCGGATTTTGTAATTTTGCAATAGTTTGGTTCGCAATGAATCACCTAAATCGACAGGTTTTTCCTCTTTAACCTTGAAATGTATCAGCCATTTTTTATTATCTTGACAATCCTTAAAAACTATTTTATGTGTTGAAAGCGTGTTGTTAGTTGTTATTTATGCATTTTTTTAGGTAATTCAATCAATACTGTTAAAAAAATCATCTATTGTAGACAGCTAAGCTAATTTACTAAGAGGGCTCTTTATATACAGGGCGTTCGAAAAAATGTGGTAAATCTCCCGGATATAAAAAAAAACGTAAAAAATACTACAAGTTCGTATAAACTTTTTTCGTAAATGGCTCCTATTTGGTGATATTGACCCCCAAAGAGCTTCAATTAAATCAAGTTTTAAAGACCTAATTATTGAACCACCAACTTATTTCAATAATATGTAATACCAAGTAAGATTTTTCAAATTACTATCAAAGCAGTGACAATCATGTTCCTTTTTTTACGCCCTGTATTGATAAGAACTTTGGACAACATTTTTTATGAACCCTGTGTGTGTAAATTTTCGACACAATTATGGCAATAATTTTCGGGATCATTATGGTATGTGTAAAACGGTTCTAATACAGTATTGAAAAGGCAAAACTGCTTTTTTGATCCTAAAAAAATCCAATATGGCGTGCATAAGAAAAACAGAAAAAGGCTCTCGTTGGTTTTTAGATATCATTATCATTAAAGTTATGTTTCCTTCCACGCGGCCGCCGCATGCGGCTAACGCACTACGTTAGCGGCAAAGCACACCTACTAATGTTTTTAAATGTGCCTGGTTTCTTCCAAGCGGCCGTCGTATGCGTCCGCTGTCAACGACTGCGATTGATGCGACTGGACTGCTGAAGAAGCAGTGTAGACGCAGTCGTGTCTGCGACTGATATTTTGTTTGTGTTGTTTTGTGTGGAATGTCCGGTGTTTTTTTAATTGTTAAAAATTGAAAATTTATTTTTTAAATGAGATCCTGGATTTTCTATTACGTATTTTAAGAGCTTTTAAGATCCCAAATCCAATCATGTTTCGCACTTATTCAAAAAAATCAGTTTAATGTTTTCCCAAGATCCTGCCAAAAATATATTGTCTGACTCTCTCTAACATATGGTTTGTTATGAAAATTGCCATTAATATAAATTTTTCGAATAAGTGCAATACATTATTGGTTTTGGGAACTTAATAGCTCCTAAAATACATAATTAAAAAATCCAGGGCCGTATTTAAAAAAACAGTTGATGATGACAGCTCAAAGACGAAACGTCGGTGTATAAATCTAATAACACTATCTTGTAGAACAGAAAAAGTAGCAATGGAAATGTAAAAGTTATTTTGTTACATCGATTCAAATAAAGTCATAAAAAAATAAAAACGAAATTGCGAATAATCAGTTTTTTCCAAAAGTAAGTATTCGAAAATTTTAAAGTTCTAAGGCACTGACCTCAATATGGACCGGTAAAGGGTATCAGATGCGCGGTTCAAAAGTGAGATTTTATGGGCGAAAAAATGTGTCCGTGCGCCGTGGCTCTAGTCATCTCTTAGGGTCCTAAATCATGCGCAGAATGGACTAGCAGATCGATTTTATTTACAAATTCGTCGCCGGCCAGTTCCGTACTTCGTCAATTGATGACTTAAACAAAATATATATTACACTGGTTAAAAAACCATGGTTACTGGTTTTTTGAACCAGTGAAACACATTGGTTTGTTTAGATGTTGTTCTTAATCAAAAATAAACATATTATCCATTGTCAGCTCCTTAAATTCCTCTAGTTCTTCTGAATGTTATAGCTATGGAAAGCCACAAATTTTTGTACTGGTTCACAACTGATGAGTTGTAGTTAATAATAATAAAAAATGGCGAATACGACTGAACATAACTCTTGTGGCTTATCTAAGAATTAACTTTTTGTTTCATTTATGTAACACAATCAAATCTGAACAAAAAATGTATTGCATTAATCTAAAAAGTCAGTAAGGATGATTACAACATAAAACATATTTCCTTTGAGCATATACCTACTAGAGGCACTCATGCCGCTTGGAAAACGATCATTTGTGCAAGAAAGAAAAATTAGCGGTATAACCTTTTTCTCCCTCCAACGTGATCATTGGTCGGTGAAAAGAATATATATACCGCTCTGCGTGCTGATTTGTCGGTCTCTCCGCGTTGATCTATCGGCACTATGGTTGGACCACGGAGAAAGGTTATCCTATGATTCTTTTCTTTCTCGACTGCCAAACGCAAGGCTGTCTAGTAAATAAATACTGTTTTGTATAAATACTTTAAGATGTTTAGAATATCCTTTTATCGCTATCGAAACATAAGTAAGCAGGAAAAAGTAGACGTTATTTGATAAACATTTTTTACCCTTTTGTCTATAAGTCTGTTCCAATCTCGCAAAAAACCGTTTATTGCATCCTTTTACTGATCCCCAAGCAAAGCAAAACCCTTTAAATATATAGAAAGCGTTCAAACTCCGTCGTTTTTGAACTGACATAAAACTTGTAAACACACACGCGTTTAATAAATTCTAACAGTTTCCATTTTAATTCGGTACAAAAACTGGGTCTTGAAATTAACCCTATCTTTTATTAGCCCCTATTTTTTCTATTTATATTTTGCAATATTAATTTTGTTAACTCATGGTTTATATTACTACCTAACATAATTTATATATGTATAGAAACGCAAAATAAAAGAATTCAGTATCTAAATATATAAAAAATATATTATATAAATATAAATTAATTAATGACATACAAATTTCTAAGTCCGGAACTGGTCCTGCTTTTTAAATACGCATGCTTAATGACACCATCGTTTGTTTAGTGCGCGAGGTCGTAAACTTGCCATAAATGCGATTAGTCATTATATATCTAAAGTTAGGTTATCTATGTTCTAAGGTGGCATTTTGATTAGCATCATATTGCGCAACTTTGCCTTCATTTAACCGACCCCGTATCTCTTTAAGTTTCCGAGATCCTAATGACAAGACTCGAATTTGGTACACCCTGTACAGATTTACCTTAATACAATGGCTAATTTTTCCTCTGGGGTTATTGGATATTCAACTCTGTTGTCTGACTCGGACTTTATATCGTCTTTTATTAAGTCAAGAATAAAACTAAACTGTGCTTTATTCAGTCTAAAATATTTTTTAAATTTTACTTCATCCTGTTGCAGATGTCGATTTATTAATGTAGTTTAACGACCCTCATTGCGTCTTTGCTGAAATATTGGATTTGTAGAGGCATTGCTATGTTTCAGATTGGCTAATTGTAATAGTATTTCGTCATCCTCTTCCTCCTTCTAATAATAAATATATTGCTAGATCATCCATCACGACTCTTACCAAAGATTATTCCCTTTCACTAATAATTTTGCTATCGCGAGTTTGAGCCGCGGTCCTAAGAAACCACCACGCATGCGTTAGTCGCATGGAAGGAACCACACCTATATTAAGTCAGCCGTCAGTCTGTTACTAGATCGTTGGTATAGCCCTTCTGGCGTATTTTTTTCCGATGAACACGAATCTGAAGTCGAAATTGGGGGTCAAACAGCAAAAACTTGAGAAAAACCCAAAAAAACCTATACGGTACATTGTACATTTATCGACACAAACCTGCTACAACACCACTTAATGTTTGGACTACGACTATATAAACTATAAGAGATACAAAAAAATTCATAAAAAAATATAGAGCTTTTGTAAATTGTCTATATAAAAAGGTATATAAACATTTTAAATAAGATAAATAATAAAGAAGATATAAACGAAAATGTAATTTTGACAAAAAATTTCAGTTCAAAATAGGAAAAATATGTATATTTTTTATTAATGTGATTTTTGGTTTTCTGTTTTATTAGAAATTATTTATTTTATTCATTTAAATCCCAAATCACTTAAAATTAAAAAAAAAATCCAAAAATAAAAAAAATATATTTTTTTCCAGGGGTATACCGGTTTTGTTTATTTTTTATAGTTTTTGAGATATTGACAGTTTAAATTTCAAAAAAAAAAAAACTCTTTAATATCTGAAATTACACCTTTTCTCGATTTTTTGCCGTTTGACCCTGAATTTTAACTTCAGATTCGTGCTCAGCGGAAAAAAATACGCCCGAAAATCTTAGTCCGACACCTAGCACACACCATTTTTTTTGTGGACCTGTCTAATATACCTACTTGTCCTCTGGTAATAAAATTTGCTTTAATCTGTTTATAATATATTTTATTTAATTTTAAAACAACTTTTCGGAATATAGTATTGCAAAATAAATATTTATATTTCAAGGAAATGATTATTGACTGTTTATTGAGATAAATAGGGTCAAAAAGAAATGAGTAAATAAAATATTCTTGGTAATAAAAACGGTTTGTTTCGTTCGTGACGTAATGTTGATAATATAATATAACGGTTGTAACAAATTTGATGGTCATCCTTAACATCTAATAAAATATACTATATATTTTTTTACTTTACGTGTATTCAATTTTAAGAAGCTATTTTATTGTGTACGGATATCATTGGTTTTCAAATAAAGTATGGAACACTCATTTATTTTTAGTTGATTTTTCAATATTTTTCAACACCCTAAGTATTTAGCCTACTTTTTAAGACAACGGTAATTCTGGTCCATCTGTCACTGTTTAAGAAAAAAACTGTCATTAAAAAAATTATTGGATACAGACAATAATTTCAGTCAAAGTTACAGGTGATTAAAAACAGGCTGCTCTTTTCAAAAATAAACTTTTTAGGAATATCTGTATTTAACAAAAAAGTACCGACTGTGCGCTGTATAAAAAATATTTTTTTTGAAAGTTATCAACAATTAAGCGGGACTCCAGATATTCTATATTTTTGCTATTTTTTTACAGGAGAATGGGTAAGTCCAACAGGCAAATCGATACCCGTGGCTGTGAAAGTTTTAAAAGCAGATGCTTTGAACCAACCCGGTATATTCGAGGATTTTATAAAGGAAGTACAGGCTATGCATTGTTTAAGTCATCAAAATTTAATAAGGTAAGAAGTTAAGAATTGCTCTCGTTTTCACATCTTAATTTGTTACGAAAGCGTAGAAGGGCCACACTGTAATTATTCCAGTTCAGACTTTTATCTGTGAATTTAGACTTTAATCTCTGAATTTTTAGACTTTAAACTTTGAATTCAGACTTTAAACTCTGATGATGTCAGAACTCGCACATTAACATGAAAGTCTGAATTCAGAGATTAAAGTCTGAATTTAAAGTTTAAAGCCTGAATTTAGAGAATAAAGTCTGAATTTAGTGTTTAAAGTTTGAATTCAAAGTTTAAAATCTGAATTCAGAGATTAAAGTCTGAATTTAGAGTTTAAAGTCTAAATTCGAAAATTAAAGTCTGAATTTAAAATTTAAAGTCTGAATTTAGAGATTAAAGTCTAAATTCAGGGATTAAAATCTGAATTCTGTGATTTAAGTCCAAGTTCAGAGTTAAAAGTCTGAATTTAGAGATTGAAGTCTGAATTCAGAGATTAAAGTCTGAATTTAGGGATTAAAGTCTGAATTCGAGATTAAAGTATGAATTCAGGGATTAAAGTCTCAATGCGGAGTTTAAAGTCTGAATTAGGGAAAAATAACAACATGATCCTCCACTGTTTCTTAATTTGGGATAGAGTTTAAGCAAATTAAACACGAAACCCTTTTAAAACTACAAAAATCTTTAAAAACTGAGAGGTTTATCGAGAAAAAATCAATTTGCTAGGAGCTACTATTTTTTTTATTGTTATTTTATTGTAGACTGTATGGAGTAGTTCTCTCCCAACCTATGATGATGGTAACAGAACTGGCCCCCTTGGGTTCCCTTCTAGATTTCCTACGAAAACAGTGCCAACATACACCAGTGCCAATGTTGTGTGAATACGCGACCCAGGTAGCGAACGGGATGGCCTATCTGGAAAGTAAGAGGTTTTTACATAGGGATCTGGCTTGTAGGAATGTGTTATTATCTGCAGTTGACAAGGTATGAAAGAGTAAAGGTTATTTTAAGATCAAGACTCGGGAATAAATACAGCTTTCGAACATATACCTATAGAGGCAGTTTTGCCATTTGGCGGTGCGAACAAGCGAGCGAGAGAGAAAGAAGAATAGGTGTATATCCTTCCTTTCTCGCTAAAATGTTCTAATTGGCCGTCGCCGATTAATCAGCATACAGAGATGCATATATACTCCTCCCACCGACCAATCAACACGTGGGAGCGAGAGAGAAAGGTTATATACCTATTCTTCTTTCTCTTCCGCACGTTTGTTCGCACGGCCAAGCGTCAAGGCTGCCTCTATAATATATGCTCAAAGGATACAATATATGACCACAGGGTCTCGATTCTATTACTCCACTGTGTAGAAAGTGTTATCATAGTTACATAGATCATAGATACAAACAAACAACAAAACAAGTGTCAACAACTCAATATTTATTAATCTAAAAACAAAACTAAAAATTTTATTTATTACTCAATTGAATATTTAATGTACTTATTCAATAATTGCTTATCAATATGGAATAAAAATCAAAGACACAATTTTTAAAAAATAATAATTGTTGGCAGTGTCCACTAAGAGCTTTATGTTACATTACTATAGCATCTATTCATCGACACCGGTCTAAGCCGCCTTGCGAACCCACTTATCTTTAATAATTATTACTATTAAAAAAATATGTTTTTGCCTTAATTTTTTGAAAAGTATTACTTTTCCTCCGTATAAAATAATATACTATTTTTGAAATTCCTTTTCATTATCTCTTTCAAAATAGTGACAAACTTATAAGTTGCCTTTATGGGCAACAAGGACATATGATCCTTATTTTAATTTTCTCTTTCCTTATATTATTAGAGAATCCTAGTCCAGTGTGCCTTTAAACCCTTTATTATTATATAATTTTTTTGTAGTTTATTATTAGCTACATATAAAAACCACGTTGCCAGTTTTAATAAGAATGGGGGATGTGCTTCTTTTAACCAGTATGTTTTTTTCTTTATTAGGTAAAAATAGGTGACTTTGGCCTAATGCGTGCCTTGCCGCAGGAAGACGACTGCTACGTAATGACAGAACACAAAAAGGTACCATTCCCTTGGTGCGCTCCAGAATCGTTGCGATCCCGGCAATTTTCCCATGCTTCGGATACGTGGATGTTTGGAGTGACAGTTTGGGAAATGTTTACTTTTGGGAAGATCCTTGGATGGGACTAATTGGTTAGTGGTATTATGAGAAATCTCTTGCCAAACATATTAGATTTTCGTTAAAACTAAATATGAATTAGTAAACTTTAGGGATGATTTTGGTTTTGAAATTTTTGTTTAGGTTCAGAAATTCTGCGTAAAATTGAGAAAGAGGGAGAAAGACTAGCACAACCGGATGCTTGCCCGCCAGCAATATATGCCATATTGTTGCAATGTTGGGCCAAAAATCCCCAAGAAAGGCCAACCTTTTCAGCGTTGAAGGAGTTCTTTAGAAAAAATACGACACCTGTAATGAAAGCATTAGGTAAAATATACAATACCAAGTTTTTTGCATATCTGTTAAATATTTTTGGCCATACCAAATCAAAAAATAGAGATATCGACATTTTTTTTTTTTTCATTTTGTTTTGTTGTACGGCGGATTAACGAATCTTTTGGGAAAAATAAAAAAATAAATAAAATCGGTGTTAATTTTTATTTAGAAATGGGTATTTTTCAAGTTTTTTGTCATTTAAGTTTAGCAATTTTTAGTGATTTGTTTTATGTTCTACATGTAAAGACAAATAATTTCAAAAATTCTTTTTTTTTTCAATTTTTAAATTTTTTAATTTTTTTTTCGAAAAATTAACTTTTTTTTTTAATTACTCTATTTTTGATGAACTTATAGAATAAAAATACTTAATAACTCAAAAAAAAATTTAATCATGTTGATTTTGCATTCCAAAAATGGGGGCCGCGGTTCTAAACAATTACCAAACTTATGAATACAGTAGAAAATCATTTTCACAATTTTTTCACTAGACTATCATTGCGCGATGTTGCCAGATCGTTACATAAATTTTGATGGTTGATTGTTTAAAAAAAAAACGTTTTGTTAATTGTTTCGTAAAATTAACTGCCTAAATGCATGCTTAGAAAGGGTATCTTTATGGTTCTTCGCATTTGTTAATTTGTATTATAATCTTTAGGAAAGCAAGAAGAGCCAGAGAAACTTGAAATCATTGAAGGGGATGAAATAGCAATAATTGACGGCAACGCAGAGTTATATTGGTGGAAAGGGCAGAACCAGAGGACTTTTGAAATTGGATTGTTTCCTAGGTAACATATTTTTTATCCTGTTCCAGTCTATAGGAAATTAATGCCTTAAGCTGAACTTTTTTTCTACAATATAAAGTTTACAAAAATAGTCAAGCTTTTTCATACTTAACTAAAACCCCCTTTATGTTATATAGTCACCCCAGAACAAAAGTGACTGAACTCAAAAAACCTATTTTTGAGAAAATAGGCAAAAAATCAGGGTTTTACTATGTAAGCAGTAAATATATATTCATGAAACACTTTTTCTTACACCAAATAAGGAATAGTTGACTTTATTAATAGCATATAATGATTTTTAAATTATTTTTGATTTTAAGATAAAAATAAATTAACACAAATAGGGTCACTTTTAGACTTATGTCAACAACAACAAAAAGTCACTTTTCCCGTTTATATAAAAATCCGTCAAATTGTGTCTTAAGTAAATATATTATACTTTTCGTGTTTCCAGCTCCCATGAAATTTGGGTTATTTCCCAAAAATGTAAACATTGATAATGCATCAATTTTTGGCAAGTTATCAGATTGCCCTTGGACAAATCAAGCTTCAGTAGAAATCATAATAAATGAAGTCTAGTTTTTAAAACAATTATAACAGGACAATATTTTGTGAGCACAACGAAAGCAAATAAAAACGGCACTCAAGAAACACGCCCAACTAACAAAATCATAAAACAAAATCACCTTGATGCCGCTTAAATGACAAGCAAAACAAAGAGTGTGACAGAGAGTCGTTTTGACCGACACCGGATCATGACGTCACAGCAAGCTATCCTTGTTTGCGAGCTGCGTTTTGGCGCGGAGAAAATTATTTTGAATTTTAACATTTTTTTATAGAACAACAGTAAGTTGAACATTAGAAAAATATATGGCAATTGATACTTTATAGTTTTAGACACTTTATAGGTAAAAAATAAAAAAATGCGCAACTTCCTCATTGGTAAGGCAAAGGTTGCATGCCAATTTTAATGCAATAAATTAGGATACAAATGGTATCACCCCAGATTAAAAAGAATGACAACAATTGCCACCATTTCACTTCCAGTACGACGACGGTCGACGGCGATTCGTTGGCTGAAGCATGTAGTGGGATGCAGTACAAGCGTCCAGCTATTTTAGACAGTGTTGCCATTTCGAAAAATGTTTATTAGCAATTATAGAAATGTTTTAAAAATCATACATTTTATAAAACAACATTTAAAAAAAAGTTATGTGCTTAGCAAAAAAAGAAATTTGTTAACAATATTTGTATTTTAAAATGGTTAAAGATACTTTATTATTTTAATAATAGGTATTTATTATTTTATCGGGCAAGACAACATAAATCATTTTATTTTTACTGGTTGGCAACACTGCAATACTTTTAATGGCTGCCTAAGGCGGCTAGGCTAATTTTTACATAGGCTTTTGCAGTAAAAATAATATCCTGATATTTTAAAAAAATGTACTCGCCTGAACAAATATTAATAATAACTTTATGGTATTCCAAAGCTGAAAGTGCCGATGAAGTTTTTGCTTTTCTACCCTGGCCATTAGGTCCAATCCTGCCAAACTTTTTTAAATATCTTAAATCGTTTTAAAAAATGCGGGTGCATTAACCAGTGTTATAAATGCTATCACGAAGACCAAGAAGCCCGTCCTATTTTTAAAGAAAGTGTTGAGAGGGACGAGCATCCAAATTTTCCAAGAAATTGGCACTCCAGACCGCACATTTAGACATGTTTTTAAAAAGCATGTATATAAATCCTACAAAATAAAACTACTCAAGAAATGTTCCCAGATGATTATATCAGGCGAGTGAAGTTTTGTGAGACCATGAGAAAAAAATTAATAAAAAAGGCTGTTTACAGATGAATCATCATTTTCTCTTCATGACTATCATAATCCTGCAGTCGCCAGTGTTGGTGGCGGGAAAATAAACATTAGAGTGTGCCTGTAAGGACGCAATATCCCCAAAAATTAAACGTTTGGGCGGGTATTTTGGACGACAACATTGTAGGACCTTTTGTCATTGAAAGCAACTTAAATGGGGAAAAATATTTGCAAATGCTGCAAGAGAAAATTATACCAGCTGTGCGGACCTTAAATATTAATTACGAGAAAATTTGGTTCTAGCAAGGCCAGTTTAGGAATTTCTGTCTAGGACTTTTCCTAAACGGCTTATTTGTGGCCTAGGTACCATACCATGGCCTGCAATGTCACAGAATTTCCTCTTGACTTTTCTTTGTGGTGCCAATTAACTTTACTAATTTACAGGTATCCTCATAAGAGGCCTTTACGTTTAGTTGAGTTAAGGGCAAAAATATTCGGCATTATTTCCCTTACACCGAAGGTATTGTCGAATGTTAGGACGGAGTTTTATAATCGGCTCGTGTATTCCGAAGGTAATGTCTTCGAGCATGAGTTATTTTTTTGTTATTAGAATTACTATTAATTTTATTAATTTTTGAGAATGTTCATAAGTTTTTATTTTATTTTTAGGCTTAAATCTGATAAATATTCAACAATCTTTATATTACTGTTGTATTAAATACAAAAGTGATTACCATGACCGCATAAAAACCAAAATATCGTAAAAAATCTCCAAAAAATGCGATTGGTAATCACTTCTTTGACATCCGGGGTCTGGCTGATACTGTCGTTCCGTCACCGTCTGCCCAAATGCCCTACCCGCGGTATTCCTTGTTGGGTAGTTGGTAGAAAGGGAATCGGCAACAACACGTTTTCTGTCTGCCTTTATTTCGCTCAAGTCTTTGCCTATTAAATTGACACCTCCTTTTATCCCACTGAAAATCTCTGCACCCAAGAAATTGGTTAGCCAGCCATGTATAACAGGTTTTTTTTTTAAATTTAGATGTCTTGTTAGTCCAATGCGTCCCAAACAACCAGAAGACATAAGCAAACCTCTGGACAACTCTTTTATTCACACGGGCCATGGATCTGCGTTCGGAGATAGTTGGGGCAGCCCGTCGCACATTGACGAAATGTACCTGAAGAATCCCATGGACCCACCGGATTTGTTGGGGATGCAGACAAAGCCTAAGCCTTCGCCCCAATTATGCGATAGGCGAAAGTCGGCGACAAAAAGTTGTAAGTGAAAATAATTTAAAATATTACTTCAAATTGTATAAAAAAACTTGTATAATGCTTAAAACTACTTAATATAGTACATTTTATTGTATTTTGTAGAACTGATCACATAGATTTATTTCAGTTACTGTTTATTTTTTTTTGGCTTTGCGAGATTACTTTTAGGACAGTACCTACTATTTTAATTGGGTTAAAAAAAAATGTTTTTTTTTGTATTTTTTAACTTTTTCATAAATTATACTAAAAATCGATGCGAAAAATAAAATTAAAAAAAATTATAAACAATTAAAAATTGATAACATTTTAAAAAGAATCATGTGCCACAATTGGTCGCCGTCAGGTAATATAAATGTCTTGAAAGGTTAGTTGATTTATAAATAGCCTGCAAATTTATAAGATTTCTTTGCTTATTTCGGTACGTGGCCTTAATGGCTGTGTATGTATTACATTTGACCAGCAGCACGAAGGTTCCGAGTTCGATTTTATAATAACTCCAAGAACTTTATTTATTAAAAACAAGTGGCAGCAAAAACCCAATTATTGGCTATAGCTAATAAAATTTAGTAGAAATAATAGGTTCAATGTTTAAAAAGATATCAATGCAATTTTTGTTCTATTTCTCATTTTACTCACTAACAAGATTCTCGTAATTTGTAAGATAACTTTGTCTGATTTTAAATCTCAGTACCTTAAAAGGCCGAGTTTTTTGAATAGGAACTTGGCCTTTATTTTACATAAGTGTGTATGGTGGGATTATCCATTAAACTAAAGCACTTTGAAACAAACTTTTTAAATGTTAAAGAAAATTGTGAACAAAATTTGGGAAAATTTTTTGAATTCCCAAAAAAAATCAAAAAAACGGAAAAAAAAAGCCATGCCCAAAAAAATTTGGGGGAAATTTTAAAATAAAAAATGTAAAAAAAAATTTTTTAAGCTAAACTCTTTTTGATGGCCTCCCCCCAGAATTGGCCCCGGGGCTCCAATGGAATCAAGTTTTTTAGACATCATTATTATTTTAATAAAATGTAATACTGAGGGACACTAAAATTACTATCAAAGGAAGTGTTGTGAATCACTCACAGCTGACACTCATGACTCCTTTTTTACGCCCTGTATTGATAATAGCTTTGAACAACGTTTTTTAAAAAACCCTTTTAAATACAAAAAAATTAATACTCTCATTTTTCTTATCCTAAACGTTTTCAAAAAAAAATTCTCTTTTTAAACATGTATTTAAAATTTAAAAAAAAACTTTTTTTCCTATCAAAATTGCTTTAAAAACTCTTTAAAAAAAAAAATCGAATTTTTTTAATTGCAAACTACCTAGGTTGATACAGGACATAGTCCTTGTAATAGTTGAAAAATTTTTAACCCCAACTTTGGTTTTTCTTACTTTTTTTAAAAAACATAAATATTATTTTTTTAAAAAAAAAAATAAAACAATTTAAATATCGCCGAAAACTTATTAAAATAAGTAATCAAAAGCACTTTAAAATTTGTCCCAAAAAATTTAATTTTGGCCCTACTCACCTTATTAAATTTACGACTTTTAATAATCCAAACAATTTTAAAATTATAACCTCAATTTTACTCTTTGTTGAATATTTTTTAATGGTTAATTATATACCAAAAAATTATAAAAATTAACACTTGAAATGCACAACAACACAATTTAGAGAAAAAACTATACATAAAAAGTATCATATTCTGTTAAAACATCAAAATTTCGATAAACAATGCCTAACGTTGCATGCAAATTTGCTTTTTGTTTACTGAGTTTTGAATGCCGATCGATGTTCATAGGTGTCGCCTCCTCAGGGCATATGGCTTTTTTGTTCTCTGAGAGAGCAAAAAAGTTACCCGAAGCCCGATTATGCCAGGCATTGCGGTAGTTGAAACACAGCATTGTGCAGCATAATGCGCTTTTTTGCCGTAATTAAGAAACACCGCTAACCTCTCAAATAGTTCGGTTTAATTTCCTCCTTGAGGACGACCATCGCACTTCAACCATCGTCGTAACTGAACACAATTGTGGGCTTCACGGGGATGCAATTTGAAGGGACCATCAATTAATTTTTTTCCCTTTTATTGCACTGATATTAGAGGTGATAACTTGGGTTTCCCAACCATATTTATAAAAAAAATGCCCGTAACTTTTTTTTTTGCCGCCTTTTTTTAAAATGGGATTCCTTTTAAAAAGGGCTATTTCCTTTTTTTCATATTTAACTCACCAGAACTTAGTTACTAACACCAACTAACATAAAGTGACGTTTTTTCGAAAACAGGATTTGCGACATGAGTAAGAAGTACTTTAATTTTTAGTCAATAGTTAAAGGTTTTTAAAAAAACGTTGTCTAAAATTCTTATCAATACAGGGTGTTTCAAAAGTAAGCGACGTCCTTTT
>JAHBCN010005870.1:0-52190 GCA_019359885.1 Listronotus oregonensis | reverse complement strand
AATCAGTTAAGGCCTGAAAAATTTAAAACGAAATAGTAAGTAATTTGGTAAAATAATTAAATAATATTTTAAACATCGTATTTTATAATTATGTTCTATAGTTTTGTGGCGTTTAGCATATGTTTTTTGGGATACTCCCAAGTTCTATTTGGAAAGTAGAAAGGGCCAATAAAAAAACTCTGAAAAATAATATTTTATATTTAAAAATAGATTTAAATTTTTATTTTTGATTTCACCGAAGAAAGACCATTCATAAGATGTTTGCTTGTGAAAAAAAAATATTGACATTGAAAAAAAAATTGGCAAGATATTATTTTGGAACAAAAAATTTTAAAAAAATTTCCCAAGGAAAAATTGTATGTATATTTTTCCCAAGCAAACATTTTTTGGTTGGGAATGCGAATACCCCTTTTTAGTAAATTTTGTTTTCGATTTAATTGGCTAATATAAATTTTAGTCAGGACCGCTGGGGGAAGGGGGTTTTAAAAATTTTTAAATTTTTAAAAAAAAATGTTGTTAGATTACAATAACCAAATTCATCGGTTTTTTTTTTCTTGTTCATATATTTGCATAAATTGTAAAGCTTGATGTTGGCTATAAATTTTATTAAAATTATCTTTTTCCCCTATCTAGTGCAGATTAATAGCTATTTATTAAGTGTTTGTTATTTAGAAATATTTACATTATTTTACACTTTTTGTACAAACTTGGTCTTAAAATCACCTTAATTGACGCTTGGGTTTAAAAAAAATGTAAAATTTATTTTTTTGAATATCAAACGACCTGTTATGTTTTGTTATATTTGCAGGCAAACTCTTTCAGTTGAATTGAAATATCCTGATAAAATATCTCACTATAAGAGATGGTTCGATACCCCTTATTATGAAAATTTAAAATTTTTTTAAAGATGCCTAAAGATAAGTCGTTTATTTTATCTGATATAATTTATCCTGCTTCCTATATTAAATTATAAAATAAATACAACAAAAACATTAATCATTTATTTATTCAAGTATCATTAACACAATAAGATGCTTATTTTTTAAAAAATAAGTTTATCAAAAACTTTGGAAGGGTGTTTAAGGCTTTAGAAGTGGCGTTCACGGGTTTTATGAAAAACAAATGTTTTAATGACAAAAGAAAATGTATGCAATCTCCCGCAGCAGATACTAGACGGGACACTTTTAAGATAAGAGAGCAGACAAAGTGGTGGGTTTGGCGTTTTCCAGCTGGACTGAAAATGGATGCTTGTGAGTTCAAGCTTTTTTGGAAATTTCTGTGGCCATTGATGTAATGTTTTAAATGAAATAGTCATTTAATATTTTTTTTTTATTAAAAGCAGTAAGGTATTTTAAATTAAAAAGCAAAAAAGTAAAAAAAGATAACTTGTAAATGATTTTTTAACATTTACCTTATTTTACTAATAGTGGGGGTCCCATAAAATGGGGAATGTCTTATTATTTTTAAAATATACCATTTCAATAGCATTGAATTCCAATGATAGGGGTGAACCCCGCATTGATGACCCCCCTCCTGAATAAGAGCATCGACGACATAAGTTTTGGGGAGACTTTGGTAGGCGCTGAATCAAGCGCCAAAAAATTTTTTTTGTCGCCGATTTTAAAAAAGGGAATATTTCGTTTTTTAACCATTTTAACCATATTTTCTTTCTTCCCGCCACTATATGGCCAGTTTTCTAACAACCTACTATGGTAGATGGCATTACCTAAAATGACTAATGAAGGCCTTTTTAAATTAGGTAGTAGATCATCTCTAACCCACTTCTCAAAATTTTCGGCTTTTATCTCGCCATGGTAATCTCCTGTTTTTGTTTTAGATTTAAAACTTCTACTGGTACCATCAACAAATCCTTTTTCTGAACCAGCATATAGAATAATGTATCTAAGAAAAATATAAGTATTTCATTAGTTTTTTAATTAAATATACTTTAATGTGTCATAAGAATGCAACAAGTGTGTTCTGTAGTTTAATGTTGTCTAAGAGCTACAGGTTTAATCATATGTCCTATGTATGAAAGAGACCCTAACTGAGGTATCTACCGAATCTGTCATATATGTGTTTTTTCTCAGGATACCCCTTATGCTTAAAGTCTAAGTGTTCACATACTACGAGTGTCTAGAGATGAAGGTGCGGAAAAAGTGGGAAATGTAAGTGGACAATAAAGGGATGCATCTGAGTAGACTTTTAATTTGCTCTAATTGGGATATACAAAGAAGGAATTATGACAGCTAACGCTACGGAGCAGAAGCTGTAAAATTATTCCTAAAAGAGAAACAGGTCTTCTACAGCTTGTCGGTGTGCAAGAGGAAGCTTTTTTGTAAAACTGTGATAATTTATAAGGCAAAACAAAATTTTATTAGAGGATTGTAAAAGTGCTTCACCTTGTGATTTAACAAAAAAAATGGGCCGTTTAATTTTTCCGTAAGTGTAGGAAAGTACATTTTTTTTCTAGCGCATAATTAGTCATTAGAATGTTTTACCTTTCCACTGAAATATACATCGTCATCCTGCCAAGACCTGCGGAAAGAGCTGTTCGAGAAGATCCAGGTTTCATCGAGAAATACCCAAAGATTTTTATTTTCTCCTAAATTTTCATTTTCCATAAAACCTTTTGAAAATTTCCTTCTCATGCAAATTTGGTTTTTGCATTAGGCCTAAGTTACTTATAAACTTCATATTTTGCTTCTTATATTGTCAGCAACTGCCACTATGCAATCCTAAAAAATACATTCATAAATATATTAAATTCTTAAAATATTTGGCAGATCTGAGGATGTATTTTTAGATTATGATACTCTTAAAACGAGTTATTTTACCCTTTGCAGGATCACTATTCTAATAGCATCATTTTTCAAAAAATATTTATTAGGTTATATTTTCTTACCTCCGACTCATCACAGCTCTGAAGTGGGTTTCGAAGCTTTTCCAAACTGGAAATACAGTAATAATTGTGATTTATACACTAAAAAATATCTATTCTAGTGGTTTTTTTCTTAAAACCAATAAAAATAAAAACTTAGTCCAAAATAAAAAAAATTATGAAATATAAAAAATGTCAAATAGTCCACACAAAAAAAAATAAAAACACTGCAGAGTAATCTCTAATCTCACTAATTACTTTAAAACACGAAATAACACACCCAAACACAAAAAAAATTTAAAACAAAAATTGAAACGCCTTTAATCCATTACTGGGTGATTTACTTTAATCAGCTGATTTTGACGTTGAGTCTAGTAATTTTTGTTTTTGAACGTGTAAGCCAACACAAAAATGTTAGCTTGGACAAACTATACCATTTGCTACTAATAAAATGTTGTTTATACCCACATCATTTTTATAACAAAAAAACATAATATCAACCATTTTAAAATAATCTGAGAAACCAGAAGACTTTTATGATATGAATAAAGAGTATATTAATATGCTTTGCTTAATAATTTTACATTAATAATCAGTGTTTTTTTCAGTGTATAAGCACCTGTGTTACATCAGAAAAAAAATAATACTTTGGTTAGAATTTAATAAAACACCTTTTTTATCAGTAATAGTAAAGAAGAAAATATCATTTCAATTTATTCGTTTTTGGTATTTCATTATTAGAATATTTTTATTAAATTACAAACTCTGATTAATCTTAGAGGCCTAATTTTATGTAACAGGATATTTTTGGTATAAATTTTTGTTGACATATATTTTTAAACATTTAGTTGTTTTTTGTAATACAACTCTGGTGTGGTTTACACGATATCTTTTAAATATGTCAATAAGCATGTAAATCAATAAAGTACAATTAATTTTTTCCAATATATTATTTTTTTTAAATGATGTTTATTCGTTATTTTAAAACTTTGACTTTTTGTTTGCTTTTATTTAGGTCAAATAAATTTAATCGTTTGTGTCCTCACATGAGGCTTACCAGCAGCATTAATGATCAGTATTTTTTCAGTGTATAGGCACCTGTGTTACATCACAAAAAAATACTTTGGTTAGAATTTAATAAAACACCTTTTTTTTATTTGAATAGTAGAGAAGAAAATATAATTTTCATTCATTCGTTTTGGTATTTCATTATTAGAATATTTTTTTTTATTAAACTACGAACTTTAACTAATTCTAGAGGGCTACTTTTATGTAACGAGAAATTTTTTATGTAAATTTTTGTTGATATATTTTTTTCAACATTTTGTTGGTTTTTGTAATATAAATCTTGTGTGATTTACACGATATCTTTTAAATATGTCAATAAGCAGGTAATCAATAAAGTACAATTAAAGTTTTTTTCTAATATATTATTTTTTATGATACTTATTGATATTCTAAAATTTGATTTTTGTTTGATTTTATTTAGGCCGAAAATAAAATTAAATTGTTTGTGTCCTGACATGAGACTTACCACACCATTATTGAGGAGTATTTTTTTCAGTGTATTAGCACCTGTGTTACATACTTTGGTTGAAATTATTAAAACACTTTTTTATTTATAATAGTAAAAAAATATATAATTTTCATTAATTCGTTTTGGTATTTCAATATTAGAATATTTTTTTACACTACGAACTCTGAATAATTCTAGAGGCCTTATTTATGACAGGATATTTTTTAAATTTTTGTTAACTTATATTTTTTCAACATTCTCTTGTTTTTTGTAATACAAATCTGGTGTGGTTTCACGATATCTTTTAAATATGTCAATAAGCAGGTAAATCAATTAAGTACAATTAAAGTCTTTTTTTAGTATATTATTTTTTAAAAAATGATGCTTTATTCGTTATTTAAAAAATTTAACTTTTTGTTTGCTTTTATTTAGGCCGTAAATAAAATTAAATCGTTTGTGTCCTCACATCAGGCTTACTCAGCAGCATTAATGATCAGTATTTTTTCAGTGTATAAGCATGTGTTACATCTGCAAAAATACTTTGATTAAAATTAATAAAGCACATTTTTTAATTGTAATATTAGAGAAGAAAATATAATTTTTAATCGTTGGTTTTGATATTTCATTATTAGAATATTTTTTATTAAACTACAAACTCTGATTAATTTTAGAGGCCTCATTTTATGTAAAGGATATTTTTTCTAGCTTTTTGTTGACATATATTTTTTCAACATTCCGTTTTTTTGTAATACAAATCTGGTGTGATTTACACAATATCTTTTAACTATGCCAATAAGCAGGTAAATCAATGAAGTACAATTAAAGTATTTTTTCTCATATATTATTTTTGAAAATAATACTTATTCGATATTCTAAAATTTTCATTTAGGCCGTAAATAAAATCAAATTGTTTTTGTCCTTACATGAGGCTTACCAGCAGCGGCATTACTACAAAAATGTTACAACAGTGTTACGCTTAAAATTTCAAATAGCTACAGTAACAAAATGGGCATCAATTCTCTATAATTTTTTTTTTTTTTTTGCATCCAACCTATTGTCCATTTTTTTTGCTTGGGTAAAAAAGTACACAAATTATGCATAATGAACCATTCCACATTTCTAAATGTGTAGGTTTTTATTCTATTTAAACAATACTATAAGGGTTATTAGGCAAAATTTTCGGGATAGATCATAGAACTTAAGTAAATAAATAAAAATTATAAATCATGTAAATGATAATTTATTTTATAACCATAAATATAATAAGTAAGATATGGTAAAGTGCATTTTGTTGTTAAAAATTACAATTATGAAAAAATTATAACAAGGGAATAAGGTTAGTCACGCATGTCGATGGTGTAGTGCGCAAATTAATGTGGTAAGTGCAGCTATGGTTAAAATAAGTTAAATAGAGGTATAGGTAGCAAATAATTAAAATTTTGTAATGCAGGGATATGGTAAATGAATTATTGTTTTTGAAACTTGTAGCGCTATCTTCTATTTGTGGTTAGTAGAAGATAACGTCATGCATAACTTTTATTTAAGTTTATCTCTAAACTTAAGTTGATGCACTTAACAGATTTGCTTACTACAATATCGACGTATTTCAAACTAAAATTAATTTGTTTTGTATTAAAGCAGAAAATATTTTCATAACAATTACAGTAACCACACTATTAAAAATAAATTATTTTTTTTACCAAAGCAATACAAAGATCATTTAGTTGACTTGGGTAATTTTATTTTAATAACTAAAAAAAGTGTTTAGAGTGGATCACTCAGTTACTTAATTGGGTTTTTAATTTATTTTAGTTCGGACATATAATGTTAAAAATGACTTTAAAACCTTACTCATTCTCTTGGCGAATTCAACAAAAAAGAAGATCAGGTATGGGGAACTTGTTAAATATACTTATTTTGTTTCCCTTTGCAGCATTTAGTTTTTTAAACAATAATAGAGGTAGGGTTAAGTCATAGATTTACTTCTACTTAACTATTGCAACAAATAGGGGAATCCATGTAAAAAAAATATGCATACCACTCTGCAGGGTGTTTCTAAACCTTATCTATAGGTATATTTTACAAATAATTTAAAAAACAAATCGTCCAACTAACATGGAAGAAGTCAGTAAGAAAAACAATGAATATCGCAAGATAGATAATTAGGGATAAAGCGTCTTTTATATTTCAAACTTAGACAGAGAGTTTAAAAAGGTCTTAAAGAATATAATTTATATGGCGCTTAGCTACCAAAAAAATATTTACTTATTTTAAAAATAATAACAAAAAAGTTATTTGTTATTTGTTCCAAAAACCAGCGTTATGTCTATTTTTTGGGGAAAAATGATAAAGTTCCACAGTTTGGCCACTAAAACGGTTTCCTTAAACACAACGTATACCTTAATGAAACCAAAAAGAAAAGTAAATTTTATTAAACACTTTTTTACAGACTACTTAGTTTACACTATATAAAAAAATGTAGAAAGCCCGGTAAAAGAAAAAAGCAATAAAAATGTATCGCCCTGTAGATCGTACAGTTTGCGTTGGATTACCCACTTGTACAATCACACTCGTAAATATAGCTATAAGGTTTAGGAACACCCTGTATATATTAAGTATCCCTGCATAAGTATTTCAGTTTTATTTAAAATATTTTCTTAAAAATATAAGTTGACGGGTTCGATAATCTTTTGTGCCAGGTTTCTTTGAATTTGAACCGAATTGGTGCCATACTTTGGAACTGTTGCTAAAAAATATTGTTTATATACAGGATGTTTAGCTTGTATGTCAAACTTTGGTAATAGTTCTAAAATGATTTTTTTTATCTGAACGTACTTACTTAAATATCGTATTTTCTAAATATAAGAAGGGTAAATTTGTAAAAACCAGTGATTTTCTTTAAAAATCTGCGAAACATAGTATTAAAATGAATCTTTAAAAAACCTGTTTGTCTTAAAGAAAAAATTTGCGGACTATAAAATAAGTATTACATATGAGAGATACAAAGATGGTTAAATTGGGACAAAGTTGCGCATTTATGTAACTTAAAATATGCCGTTTAAAAAGTTTTAACATTCAGAGTATTTTCGGAGATATTCGAAAGAAATCGAAATTTTGGAAAGCTCTTTTTATTTTTTGTCTGTCTCCATTTTAGAATTTCTTAATAATTAGCAGTTACTTTGCCACTTTTTTCGTGCTATTTGTTAGTGCTTTTATATTCACGAACGTTTCGTCATTAGTGCTCCTTAATTTGATTTTAACAGTGTTTAAACTGGTAACCCTATTTATTTCAAACAATAAACACCTCTTAGCTGGCCTTAATTTCGGCGATTTTTTCTGTTTTTTGAAAAGAAAATGTCATCACAGATTTTTAGCAGAGATGGAGTTATTTAAATTAAAAAAAAGCAAAACTTAATAATAAAGCTTTTTTATAAATTTGATAGAAACAATACAGAAGAAGGACAACTAATGGACAATACAGAAGATGGACAACTAATGGCCAAAAATAAAATTATTTATCAAAGTGATTAATCTACAGCTAAATAAAATATCGTTTTGTAAACATACCTAAAAATATTTGTGATTTGAAAGTAGAATAAAAAGTAAATGCGTCAAGCAAAGATCATGTACACAAAAAGTATTCTAACAAGTTTTCAAAATGCTGACCTCCCTCTTAGATACATAAACGGCATCCCGGTCAGAAAATCCCAGTCAATATATCCCGATCATTAATATCCCATCCCAAAATATCCCACACAAAAAAATTCCATGACAAAAACATCCTATAAAAAAATATCCCATAAAAAAATCCTATGGCAAAAACTTACCAATACAAAAATATCCCTATCTTTCCCATTATGTGTAACCAAAACTATTCAAAACCAACCACAACTAACCATCATCTTCCATATTGCTTGTACAAACACGTACTTTGCATTTCTTTGTATTGTAATTAACACATTGCCATCAAAACTAACCACAACTAACCATCATCTTCCAAATTGCTAGTACAAACACGTGCTCTGCATTTCTTTGTATTGTAATTAACACATCGCCATTAAAACTAACCACAACTAACCATTATCTTCCATATTGCTAGTACAAACAATTTCTTTGTATTGTAATCAACACACAATGGAAAAGATAAAAATATTTTTGTATTAGTAAGTTTTTGCCATAGGATTTTTCATGGAATATTTTTTAATAGGATGTTTTTGTCATGGAATTTTTTTGTATGGAATAATTTGGCATGAGGTATTAATGATCGCGATATATCGTTCTAGCATTTTCTGACCGGCCACCACATAAACGTGCGGGTCTAATTAGCAGCCCTAGAAACATATCTTCTTCTGTGTATTAAATTGTTTTATGATACATTTTTAAGGTCTTTTGCAGTATACAGTGTGCATGTTCTTGCTTACTGTACACTTTGATTTTCAAAATGCCCTCAAAACCATATTCAAAACCCAATGCTAGAGGACTATTTAGATATTTATAGATTGCTTTAGTATTGTTTCAATTTGTTTGTTATAATTTTTAAGAGATAAACTATTGAAATATGCCATAATTTTGGTTTTCAAAAAGTGAGAGTATGTATTTTTCTCCGACTGTTTAATAATATGCTTATTATCAACTAATTTTGAATAGATAATAACACTTTTTACCTACCAGTGAGTAATGATATTACTCACGGGTTATAACTCACAGGTTTAATGACCTCTACATAGTAGCATCAAACGCACGTATACACGTCTTTAAGAGTCAATAAGCACTGTCTAACATATCTAAGTTTCAAAAACTCGACCTTTAATAATTGTCAATATCGAAAAAAATAGGAATTATTAACAAATTTCATTTATCTGAAAAAAAAGTTTATCTTTTACAATCCTTTGACCTCATAAGATAGTGTATAAAAATAATAGTGTGCTTTGCCTGACAGAAAAATTGCTGGCTAACATCTGTTCTTACGGTACTATGACAACCAATGTTATTCACAACTGACTCCATATTTTGATTAATAGAATATATTAAAAGTTTTCGTTCGTTCAATAAATATATAGGAAAAGTCGTAGAAAAAGTATAGTATTCTACTCGCATGTAATAGCTATTACTCACGATGATGAAGTTTTCGTAACGAGCCGAAAGCGAGAGTAATAATTACATGCTCATTAAATAATATACTATGCGATTGTTGCCTTTCCGGATATCCATATTTTTATAATTTCTCAATGCTCCCTTGTCGTGAAATTTCTGCCAAAGTAGTACAGTTTAACCCTATCTTTTATCTCGTTATTCGGAAAAATTAATATTTAGAAAACCTTTATGTGTCAAAACCCTCTTGACAAATACTGACATTTAGTTTTTACAAAAACCAAAAGCATTTACCGGGATCAATGGTTTCAAATGGAAAAAGTGGCATTGTAAACAGGCAATTTATTTTAAAATCCATTTAAAAAAAAGGTAGATAAAAATAAAAGCATTTTAAACTTAAAAATTTTTGAAAGGTATTTTGTTATTCACATAAATGTGCAACATTGCCCCAATTTAACCATCTTTGTATCTCTCGTAGTTTTCGAGATCTCAATGAGAAGGGTCGAATTTGAATTAAAAGCAGATAAGAAATCTTATGCTAAAGGTTAACTAGATCCCCGGTTACTAAACCATAAAAATTAAAATTTGAAAGTCATTTATGCCCAGTAAAGTATTTCTTCTTGTTCATATGTCACGTGGCTATAATACTAATTATGTAGAAGAACTAAGTATATTAAATTACAATGTATCATGTCCAGGTTCACTTAGTTTGCCAATAAATTTCTTAATTTTAATCGTACACTTCTTTTAAAAAATTTAATCGCTTAGGATAAAATTTTATTAAACGCACTGTGCATCACGCCATACGGTCCGCTTGCTTGATGTATTCATGGATCATAACGTGCGGACATATATCAAGGCTGTCTCGGTTATTTATGACAGCCTCGGGGGATGCTGAACATTTTATTAATCAAGCCGGCGATGATTATCTACCGATGACTAGCGGTTAGCTCCTTTCGAGTTATAATTAATATCACTGATGATTGGGGATTTGTTCTGTGTTAAAAATTTTGTTTCGGTATTAAAATTACCTTAGATTTTAATGACCTTTCACCGTACTCTAATGATGCAGTAGATCGATTTGAATAAGTTCGTAAAATAAAATGTTAACTTAAGTGTTATGATTATTATTAATATTTCTGTACTTTCAAATGTATGTTGATTTTTTTATTATTATCATTTTGGGACAGTCCACGAAGGCTGAGGCCTAAGTACTAAAGTACCGTGGGTGTCTGAAGTGTTGTATAGTCTGTCTCAAAGTATATCGCTAAGGCTTTTGACGGACAATTCTAAAATAAACCTTTAACGATTTTATTACCTATTGTTATTGGTTTGTCACGGTTAGTTTTTATTCCTACGTTTGTTTTTAATAATTTAGTTTGTTTACCTTAATGCAGGTCGGTTTTCATTTTTTTTTGCAGTTTATTTTTGGCAAAAGGCTCCAAATTGGATTGTAATTGCCGGGTTACTTCTGTTTTTCTATCGCCTTTGGTATCCTACCTTATGCTTTACGTTGGTTTTTCCCCTCGCAGTATGGTGTACTAAAAAATTAACATAAGATACCTCGAGTCGATAACTGGCACTAATTTTGTTCGATGCAACATTAATTTTGAGGTACATCTTTCACTATTGACTAAACCAAGCTTATTAAGTAGGTTAGATTCACTTTGTACAAATCAATATTTTCTAATTTAAGCAGGGACTTACCTTTAAAACGTTGGTATTTTGGATAAACCATTTCAGGGGTTCGTAATCAAATTTTGTTTCTCTAGGTATTCGATATGGTTTTTCTCCCCTTTATACAATCCTCGACAGCTTGTAGGTTTGTCTAGAAATTACATTTCCGTAGCAGTTTTGCTTTTATTGGCTATGTAGGTAGGGTTGTTTACATAATCTTCCGTATTTACCTTAGTTTGTTTACTTTATTTTTCTATTCCCAACAGTTGTCGTAGGGGTCACAAGGGCCAGAGCAGTTTCCTTTGCCTCCAGAGTCTCTTTTGTGCAGGTTCTTTGTATTTTATCCTCTTTGCATTGAAATTGTAAACATTGGTTATTATTCTGGATTGTTGTATAATTTTGTTTGAATATATTTTTTATATTTTTGACAGTTCGAGGGAATGTTATTTGGGCAGCGTGGGTAGGCAACTCAAACTGTTGTAACGATGTTGCCAATTTAGGGGCGAGAAAATTCCTAGAATTAGCAGCGATGTGCGTGCGCCCACTGGTACTTTTTGAGAAGGACAAAGGGCCATCGGCCATGTTTTACCATTGGCACTTTCACGTCAATCTTCAAGCCGAGAACTAGGAAAATTTGCAGCTACTAGTATTCAAGCCACCTTTGTAGGATTTGTGCTGCAAATTTCCCAAAAATCATTCCCGATTTAAGTTACCTTTAGTTGTGTTTTTATTTTGGTTGTTTGCTTTTGCTTTTTGGCAGTTTTGGGAAAGAAATCTACTTGCGGACTTGTAGTTCGACGCCGCAGGGATCACGAGTTAGTTGAAAATACCCCTTAACATCTTGGGTAAGTTCTTCTAGACTTATTTTAACTGAGTATTTTCCGTATAAAACGGTACATTAATAGATTTATTTGGGTTTTCTTACGACGCGCTGGTGGTTCAGGGGATTTTCATTATTTTTTTTATATATTACGCGTTGAGCAAGTCGAATTTCGGTAAGAATTAATTATAAATTACCCTAAGTACATCAATTTAAGGGGTTTGTTGTGGTCAATTCATTGCAAAAATCGCAGTTTTATTGAATTATTTTTTTTTGTTGTTTTTTTGACAGTTACGTTAATTGGCTACTCTAATTAGCGTTAAAGTTTTAATAAATCGCCGTTAGATGTCGCTTGTGTATAGATTCTTTGTCTCTTTTAGTATTAATTAATTTTCTGGGGTTAAATTACCTTCTTTTGGTAATAAATTTTAATTACTAAGTTTTTTTGTCATAATTTTTCTTTTTGAGACTTTTATTCAGGGTATAAGTATCTGGGTGACTGTTCGAGACCTATTTATTATTTAAATTGTCAATTTAGTACTTCAGAAAGTTTTTTTTTATACTTAACAAAAATTAGTTTTTTTTAATTTACCTTAATTAATTAGTTTTGGACTTTAGTTAAGCCAAGATGGTTTATACCTTCGATTAAATACAATGGTATGGATATATTACCTTTTATTTTACACTAGTTAAGTGATTGTTAATTAACTTTTGGTAGCTAGGGAATATGTTCTTTTTTTTGGTGCCAATGGAAAAGGGCATAATTTTTTTGTAAACCAGTTTACTGAAACAATTTATTTTGTTATCTTGATTTAATGGGTTTTTTTTATTGTTATATGATTAATTAACGTTGCTTACTTAACAGTTACTATTTTTATTTTTTTTGCTAACTGAAAGGTCTCAAACCAAGCACCAGATTTTAAAGTTTCCTTATATTAACTTTTTTAATGAAACACCTACAGTATGGATTTGAGGAATTTTCTTGGGTTTTTTTAAGTCGCAATTATCTTACACGTTTTATTGGGTTTAATTAGTATTGAATTTTGTAGGGTTCTTCGGACGGGCCATTTTTCTTACATGGGCCATTAATTTTTTGAAACAGTTTTCGCTTTGGTTTGGAGGGCCATCAATTTGGTAGAAGTTTTTCTTGAGACGGGTCAGAGATAGTGACCATTTAACTGGTTAATGTGTTGTTTGTAGTTTTGGACACCATCCTCTTCACGGTGTAGTGGCTGGCACACCTGCCATCACTTGGATTCAACAAAACAGGCAACATTAAAATTAACCTACTAACAATTTTTTTTTACACTTTTCAAAACAATTTAGGACTCTACCTTTTAAATTTTTACCACATTGTTATAAATTATTTGCGGCTTTTTCTTTTATTTTTATTGTAATATTTTTTTTTTTTTGGTAAATCTTAATATTCTTATTGGTTTTCAAATGGTGCACCTGGTCATTAAATAATTGTTAATTAAATATTTATAAGCGGTATTCTTATATATTTTTATATTTTATATATTTTTTTTAATTAATTTATAAATTTATAATATTTATAAATTTATTCTTTTCATCTTAGTATAGAAAATTTAACATTAACCAGCGCATTCACCATTTTATTTCGATTATGTATTTTTTTTGTAAACTCTTAAATTACAAATTCTAATTTTTGTAAACAATCTAATACAACCTTTTATAATTATTTTGTACATTTCTGAACCCAGCGCATTCACTATTACATTTTGTAATTTCATAACCGCATTCACCATTTTATTTTGTGAAAACTTTAAATTACAAATTTATAATAAATTATATTAACTATTTATTTTAGATATAGTGTTTTATTTGGCTCGCCTAGTGTCTCCTTTTCTAATGTTAATATTGTTTAGTAAAATTTTTCTTGTCTTTGAGTGGTAGTAAAGTGGAACGAGAGTTCCCAATTAAACCTTGGAAGGTCTCTGCTAGGCCTGGCACCAAAAGCAGTGGCGCCCAGTTTAACCCCCCCTACTCTCCGGCAAATGAGTTAGGGCATTTTTGCACGCTCTCTCTGCTACTCACCTTCAGCTTTACTGTACTTTTGCTATTTAATTGTTATTAATTTTATTTAAAGAAAAATAAAAGTTGGAAAAGTGTTTTTAGGCCAAAACACTTGGGCTAAAGCATCTGCGTGACAAGTTTTAAATTATCACATATTTTCGTCTCCTCGATAAATTAGAGAACAGAGTCTCTGCGTGCCATGCAGGCAATCCGACTGGGGAGACATATTTAGGTAGTATAGTCTGTCTCAAAGTATATCGGTATGGCTTTTGACGCACAATACCTCAATAAACCTTTAACGATTTTATTACCTATTGTTATTGGGTAAACCCATTATTTCTAATGGCAGGGGTGGAATAGGATAGGTATGGTGGGATGGTAGTGACCTTGGATATAAATATTTCCGGCTAATATTCTAGTGGCATGGCAGTTTCGAAAAAGTTTTTTTACGAGAATATAACTATGTCGCGTCGAAATCATTTGTCATTAGATGCAAAACAGGTTGTAGAAATGTGTATGAAACTTTAATCAGTAGAGGACTAATTAAACAAGAAGATTTAAAAGAAACCTGTTTACTTACAAAAACTCCAGTATCGTCGATAAGGGATATTATTATTAGTGAAGAATTGAACAAAAGAAAAAAACGTAGTGATTTTCAATCTCACCGTATAGACAATAGTGATCATGAACTAATAGGAAGGAAAATATATTGTCTTTATGAAAGCGGAGTTGTTCCTACCTTGGATAAACTGAAAAAGAAGCTAGACGAAGACAAAACCAATATAAATATTAGCCGGGCCACCCTCCATAGAGTTGTTTGTAAAATGGGATTTAAATACCGCAAAATAGACAAAGGACAAGTAGTAATGAAATCGCACAGATTACGCACTTGGAGATTTAATTACCTTCAAAAAATTAAAAGATATAGGTTAGAAAACAGATCCATAATTTACCTTGATGAAACATGTTTCGATACACACGACACAGTATCCAAAGGATGGGTTGATTCCAGTCAAAACTGTCAGATGAAAGCACCTTTAGATAAAGGAAAGCGCATTACCATAATAAACGCTGGTTCAGAAGACGGATTTGTCCCAAAGTGCTTGCTGTTGCCTGCAAATAATATTAAGGATTCTAGCTTGGATTATCATGAAGATACAAGTGCAGAACTTTTTGAAAACTGGTTTCAAAATTATTTTTTACAAAATATCCCAAACAACAGTGTTATTGTCATGGATAACGCACGGCTACCACAGCCGTCTGCTACACAAAGCACCAGCTTTATCAAGTTCAAAACTGAAATCCAGGAATATTTGTTAGAAAATAATATTTATTTTAAATTTACTCACAAAAAAGTGCAACTTTTGGAAGTCCTAAATTCATATGCAATTAAAAAACAATATGTATGTGATAATTTGGCTGAACAGGCTGGGCATACTGTCTTACGTCTTTCTCCGTGTCATGGTATGTTTATCCCTATAGAGCATTTGTGGAACCAAGTAAAATCAAAGATCAGAGCAAAAAATGTTACACCCACTTTAAGTCCCAGTGTTATTAATTTAATAAAAAATGTAATTACTAACATACCAGTTGAGAGCTGGAAAAAATCGCTACAGCACATTATAAAAATTGAGGACTCTTACATTTCTATACATAACAACATAAATCCTATTTTAATTAATCTCAATGATGACTCCGATAGTGAAAGAGAATTAGATTTAGATATTAAGTTTAAAAATGTAATTATGTATAGATAATGCAGTTATAAATTTATTAAAACTTTGCATATATTTAATTTCTTAATGTAATTTTAAGATTACACCTACCTAAATAAACAATAAATTATAAATCTTTATAATATTAGTCCGTCCCTAATGTTTTGTCCTATAATACCTACTGATCCGCAGTTTTATTGTTGTCGGAAGGTATAATCCATAAATGAAGGCAAAAGCCAACACGGTATACTTTGAGACAAACTATACTTGTCTAAAAGGTGCTGGTAAATGCAACACCAGCATATTTCAGTGCTTGGAAAACGTTAAAAGAACTGGGGAGAAATGGGTTGGACATTAAAAATCCCGGCACTCACGGTACTTCAGTACTTAGGAATCTTTCCTTCGTGGGCTGTCATTAGGATAAAAAAAAGTAAATACCACTATTTAACTTTTTACATGCTAACTTCAAAATATTACGCATAGAACTGACTGGGTTCCAAAAGGATTCCGTTTATATTCTAATTTAAAAAACTGCTTTATTAATTTTTTTTTGATAAATATTAAATAAAAACTGGCCTTCAATAAACTTATTTATTTTAAAAAAGTAACGCATTTTATAAAAATATTATACAGGGTGTCCCACGACGAACCGACGCGGTCGATTTCTCAAAAACTTAGCAATGGAAAATTTTGAAAATTTGGTAGTTTACTAGTATCGATAAGAGCAACTCGTCTAAAATATTTTCAAGATGGTGGCACTTCCGGTTGTACCGGAAGTCGATGCTAACTTTCTTATTTTTAATGGAACACCCTATATATTATTGCATTTTTGGATTTCCCAGAAAATTCTAGATATATTTTGTGTATAATATGCTATACCTAAGTTTAACCGTTTTCAAAATATCTTGAATTTTATATCAAAAATGACGTTTGCAGACCCCAAAATAAGGAGAAATTTTTCCTATACGGCATACTCAATTATTTAATTTAAGTTGTATTCCTTGTGCAAAGAGGGCCAATTTTGTATATTAACTGGATATTTTGGGTGTAAATTAATACAGGGTGGCTAAAAATTAAGTACAAAAATTAACTGATAAAAAACGTAAAAACTCAATTTTTTCAAATGGAAACCCCCTACTTTTATATTTTTATCGTATTTAGCATTAAAAAATAAGGTAACTTTGTATTAAGTCGTCTATTCCGAAAATGTATAGTTTTCGAAATAATGGACAATTTAACATTTTGTATTGTAAAAGTGCTATACGGCTCTATAATTTTGTTATTAGTGGGCCATGATGTCTCGAGACGAGTTGCTCTCATCGATATTAGTAAACTATAGTCGGAATTATACTCATTTGTAGTTACGTTATCCAGGTGAAAAAAAACGTATGTCGTAAATTAATAATTAGACATTTTTGTCAATCAATATTAGGTTAGAAAATTTACTGTCGCGTTTAGAAATTCATAGTCTGTTATGTTTTTTTGTATACGTTCAGAAATTAACAAATGATGATTTAGGGCTGGTTGTACCGACAATTTTAAGGAACCCTTAGCACAAGGTATTCCTTAAAATGGCCAAACAAGCAATCTGATTGGCTACATTGGAGATTTAAGGAACAAATAACGCTAAGGGTTCTTTCACACGGAGAGCTTCACGTCTCTCGCTCCTATACAGGAGCTCTTTTCGCCCCTACCTGCCTGACGCGACTCCCGGCTCGAGATGCAGGAGACGTGAGGCTTCGTCTCCCCGATACGTGGCGGCTCCCGCTCTCCGTTTGAAAGCTCCATTGGACTCGTTGCATTTTGGTGCTAAGAGCCTTCCTCTCCCCCAGGAGTGAGAGACGTGAAGCTCCCCCGTGTGAAAGGAGCCTAATGGTTCCTTAAAATTGTTGGTGCAACCGGCCATTAGCAGTATATTATCATTTTTACATTCGTCTATACACTTTCAATTCAAAAAATAAAAAAAATCTTGAAGTATTTATTTATTAACAAACTTAGGAACAATTAACAATTAATATGCTTAATCATGAATAATAAACAAAAGCAGATAATTTTAAATATATTGGCTTTTGTTAACTAGAAGAGGAACAAGTTTGAAGCGCAATCGCACTTCAAATTGAGAATGTAATACAACGAGCAGTAGATGTACCAAAACTGGAGCTTACAAAAATTGTGAATAATAGGAAGAATGGTATAAAATTATTTTAACCTCAGGGAAAATTTCAAATACTCATAATTTAATTTACTTGTTTATGAAAAAATACTGCCTGGATGAATATGTTAACACATCAAAATGTAAATATAAATCCAAAAATAAAAATACAAACTCAAAAAAAACAAACATATTGCATTGCCAAGTTAATGTAATTGTAACGATAGGATTAAATACTTAAATGACGATCATGAAATAAAATTTGCAAGCACACAAAAGCTCAATCAGTCTCGTCAGTATTGTCAGAGTCCGAACTAAAGTCAGAGATATTGTTTCGCTGTCGTCCCTTTATGAATTTAAAATTTGGGAAAATTTTCAGAGGAAACCACACACCGTAAAGGGGCCCCCAAGCCGCTTGAATTACCTTTTCTGTATGAATTACATATTTTTGCCATTGATCAAATAAAAATTTTCTTTTATAACCCTTTCCCATGTAGCCAGAACTTCTGAAGGTGACCCCTTAAGATTGGAAATATATTGATCGTTTTTTCTTACTTTCCGACCATACCATTTCAATTGCATTAAACTGGCAATGGTATGGTGGCAGTCGCAAAATTTTGTGTCCTAAAGGTTTAACATATTCATCAAGGTAGTATTTTTTTCATTAGGGAGTTTTTGCGCGCAATATTCCATATTTGATCTTTCATGGTCTTTTCTGGAAAGTTAATGTTCTCTTTATTCAACCATTCGATCAGTCTCTGCTTTGTCCAAGATTTTCTCGGGATTTCTTCTAATAAACCAGAATGGTAACTTGTATTGTCCATGATTATTAATGACTTTGGTGAAAGATTCGAAACCAGCTGAGTTTTAAACCAGTTTTCGAAGTTTTTCCTGTTCATATTGTCATGATAATCCCCCGTCTTTAATCCACTTTTAAATATTAGATCCGCGCCCTTGATGAAGCCATCTTTGGTTCCGGCGTGGACCACAATAAAACGTTGCCCTTTAAAAAAATATAAGTTAACTAATTTTTTCTTAAACATCAGAAATAGGTAATGTTCCATGCACATAGTACTTACAGTCAAATTTCCCCTCATAAAGCCCAACCTTTTAAATTTTTTTAAAAAAAAAAAATTAAAAAATTATTTGGATTATTTGGGAGAAAGGGGAGGTACGCCACGTGAGAATGTCCCCCAGAAATTCACTGCGAAGCATATGAGCTAAAATCTAAATAATCCTTAAATACGTCAAATTAATATTTTGCATTCCTATGCTATATATTGCTGCACAGAAATTATTCCTAACCATCCGCCAGAGTCCCATCGCCTGACGATTCCTAGCCGTTTGCGTTTTTTACTTGCAAACGCGTTTTTTTTAACCAAAACAAGTCTAACCTAACTAAACCTAATAAACCCTAGCCTAACCTAATTAAATTTAATTTAACTAACACGAGTATTAAGCCCTGCAAACGTAAACTGCTAGGACTCGTCAGGCGGTAGGACTCGGGAGGATGGTTGAAAATAAAATTTTTTCATATATTTCTTACATTGTTTCCCCGCGTTTTTTTGAGAGATCCAGGAGTCTTTGAAGGGCCATCATAGCCCCCAAAACCCATCCTATTGGACCTACTTTTTAATTTTTTGTACTTTTATAAGCTGATAAAAATATGTAACAGACGAAATTATGAAGATTTACAAGGCACCAGTTTTCACTTAAAAAATTAAAAAAAACATATTTTTTCCTTCACTGTTTTTTCTTGAATCCGAGTGCTTGGGGATCATCTTGCCAGCTACTACGAAATGATCCCTTGCTAAAGATCCACGTCTCGTCAATGAAAACTTCAGTAAAACCTTCCGAACCTAAATTTTTATTTTTGATATACTCCCTTAAAAATGTATTTTTTTTGGACAATATCTGGCAAGTCCATTAAATAATTTCTATTATTAGATTTTTTTCCCCCGGGGCCCATACTTTTGATCCATCTTCTTAAGGAGTCGATGGAAAAATTTAAAATATTCAAATTCTTCCCCAAACTTTTTCTATTGTTGCCAACGTAACATATTCTTTTCTGGCGTACATGCATAAATTGTGTCCCGAATTAAATTTTTCAAATATGTTGTAATTTTGGTTTTTGGGTGCGGTGCTTGGGAAAACATATTGGGAAACGTAATTCCCGGTCTAATTTTATCCCATTCTTCCTTATATTTGCTATCGTCGTTGGGCTCAATTTCGTAGCATCTGCCACTCGCTGTATTACATTCTCAGTTTGAAGGGCGATTCCGTTTCGGGCTTGTTCCTTTTCCAGTTGGGAAAAAAAACCAATATATTTAAAATTATTCGCTGCGTTTGTTCATTATACCTATTATATCTTTTTTTCGATTTTTTTGCTTTTCGAAATAACAACAAGTTGACACACCCCAAAGTTTTTGATTGACAGACGGGTACTTTACATAACCAAAAATATAAAAAATTAATAAGATCAGACAACCCTTTTTTCAAAAATTGGTTGTCACCGCTGGTTTTGGGAAAAAATAAACAAAGATAAACAAAAATGACGTCATTACAAATGAGTATAATTTGGACTATACCAAATTTTCAAAATTTTCTGTTGCTAAGTTTTTGAGAAATCTACCGCGTCGGTTCGTCGTGGGACACCCTGTATAGTTTAGCTAACACTGTTATTTTGACAACTAATGCAAATTATTTGAATTAAAGACTAGTCTGGACATACATATTGTTACATTTGTTATACAATTTTTTATATTTTCTATCTTTGTTTCTATTACAAAGATAAGAGCGTGAACTAGCATTTTTCGTACGTTGACTTTCACTTGTCACAGTCGGATGCTTTTCGCGTCAAATCTGGAAAAACGGAAGTCATATATTTATTCTTTTCGATTTTAATTCGCTTGTTGCTATAACGCCTAATTACATTTGGTTTTATAAGTTCTTTTCCTTACTCTAAAAGAAATAAATTGTAGCGTGTAAAGCTATAAGTTTCTTTTTCATATTAGTTTTCTCCACCTAATAATTATTTTACAAAATTTAAAGTCGATTTTCTTAAAGTAATTTTATAAAGTGTGACAACACTCTCAATCAATACCTGACATTATCGATTATTTCTTAATGCGATTTTGCATTAACCGTCGCCGCTGTGTTGCCACGTTTCAAATGGAATTTTCCTTGGATTTTCCGTTGCTATGCTTGCGCGAGTGTTTCGATATGAAGGTGGTTCGTTTCCTTTCAGCCTACATGGTACTGGGGTAGACGACAGGCCCTCGCTAACTGGCCTCGTCTTTAATGGCCGCTTTGCGAAATTAGGTTTAATCATCTGTGTTTTCTATTTTTCCTGTTTCTAAGTTTGTCTGCCATGCTACAACCATCAATTGTTAGTATCATGGATCTTTAGATCAAAATTCGCTAATTAGGTATGTTTAAATTCTAATTTTGTGATACATTCCATTTTGTTTTAATTTTCAAATCTTATTTTATCCAAGTCATCTTAGTAATTTTGGGTTTTCTTTATAGCGATGTCCAGGGGCTATGTCATTTGTAAAAGCTAGCCAATGGAGATTTCCTGCCGCTAAAAGCCAAGGAAGTTCAAAGGTGTATGGAAGCCCAATGCTATGGCCATTTGATCAAAAATGTCCAGCCCACTATGAAAATAACTGTCAGAGTTGGCCCCGCCGATTCTGCGCAATAACAAAATTCCACGAAATAATTTAATGTGTTTCCTACTTACACACTGATAAATCAGTGTGTAGTTAGGCAACACATTATACTTTTATGAGAGCCGTAGTACCGTTTTTGGTGCAAGGGCGCGCGCGGCGCGTATGAATCCGCGCTATACCGTCAACCGTCGTCGTCTCATCATTCGTCATTTTCGTTGTGGTTTGTGCCCTTTGCGCCGTATTAGTTTCGATTGTTTTGATTTGTGTGATTATAGTTTGTGGTTGCAGAAGTTTTTTGGATTGATAAAAACCTTCTTATTTTAGTGATTAGTGTTTATTAAATTGTGACTATAATTTTATGTTTATTGTTTGTTTCTTATAATATCGTAACAAAATGATTAGAGGTTGTATGGTTTTGTCTTGCAAATCCAAGGGTAACATACCCGGTATCTCTTATATTTAAATTAGGTGCTTTTTATGAGACGTAACGTTAGGTAACCGAACAAATAATAATATATCAATTATGAATAATAGAATAATGAAAATTTTATAGGAAATAGCAGTGAGAAAAGTAAGGCAATCTTAACTATCTTTTAGATGATTTCCACAATGTTTGTGTATTTCTGTGGATTATTAAAAAGAAATAAGGTTTACATTTAGGTACTTTTATTTCATTTAATAATTTAGTACATTCTTTTAAAGGATCAAAATTATTAATTACTGGGCAGACCAGGCAAATTTTAATATATACAGGTCCCTCTAATTAAATGAAAGAAAGTACAATTTTATGTTAAAGTTCCTTTTTTCTTTTTCTGTATTTGTTTAAAAAGAAATTAGATTTTTGGTTTCTTAACTTTACATTATCAACTTTTTAAGGTTAAGGTTACTAAACATTTTTAACCACTGTTATTCTGTCTCATGAATGTTTGTTATTAGTGAAAAGAATATGCCTAAAAAGCAGTTATAAAAATTTTCACTTTTTAATGTACAACCAGAATCTTAGGATTAGATTAAACTCATTTACATATCTTTGTCCCTTTATTATCACAAAATTGGTGATAAGTACATGAAACTATCATACAATGTTTAAAATTTATTTTTAAAAATCGTGTTTTTATTTATTTACAAAGATTTTGGTAAAAATACAAAACTTACAAAATATCGACCATTTAAATAGAAGGCTGTAAAGTGGCGCCATCTATTCTTTTCATATTATATCAGATGATATAAAATCCAATATTACACAATAATTTTAAATATTCTATGGTAGTATCGTTTACTAAACAACAATTTTGTGCAAAAAATAAAAAAACAGTGAATGCTTGAATTTGACATTTGATGATGTTAACTTTATAGATAATAACAAAGAATTATTAGACTATTCATTGCGCAAACTCCGCGGGGCCAATCCCCCTATTTCCGCTGCCCTGCACGCCTGGACAATTTTATTCTACAGTATTGGGCTTCCATACACCTTTAAACTTTCTTGCTAAAAGCCAATAACCCGCATTTATGGTAAGTTAATTAAACTACGTAAAATACCTATTTTGTTATCACTGTTTTGACCTTTGAGGGTTCTAATACTGTTTTTCTTTTAAAACGGTTTTTTTTCGTTTCTCCGTTTTCTCCAATTTTCTTCGTTTTCTCCGTTTTTTGGTTTTTCATTTTTAATGGTTTTGGGTTTGGAAACTGACCACGTGACATGCCGTCACTGTGACAAAGCAAGGCCTTGGCTCCTGCAGGATCTACGTCATCGAGCAGCCATTTGCTCCAAATAGAGTCAACAACAGGTTGTACCTTTCCTTTTTTATCTAATAACCAAGCCCTTTATAGTTTTTTTTATAATTAAATTTTATTAAAAGCAAACATTTTAACAATTTTTTATTTGTGATTGATTATTTATTTTTCATCCCTACAAAAGGATAATTTTCCCTATTGTCTTAAATTCCTATTATTGTAAATAATGTATATTAATTAAACATTGGAAAGAACCATTTCTGGACTGGCGGTTAATGTTTTATTTTAAAAAAGGGTGTTATTTGAGCTATATAAAATACTTGACCAGGTGATAGCTTTTTTAGCGTAGCGCGCGAGAGTCGAATCACCCTGCAGACATTTTTAGGTAGTGTTATTTAAAATAACGTCCGTGGTGGCACTACCGCGTTGTCGGCTGTGAAATGCAATATTGCATGTTTCAGCTGGCGTTGACGGAACTGGGCAAAAGTTGGGTTAAACATCGAAAAACCCGGCACTCACAGTACTCTGGTATTTAGGATATATATGTATATGTATTGTCTAATAGTATATATGTATATCAAATTCGTAGTTGTCACAAGATAAAAAAACGTTACTTTATTTATAATTTAATGCGTCAGAAAGGTTCAAATAAATAGTTATAATTTTTTATAAATGTTATCAACATAAAGTAAGTTCAGTTTTTAAGGATACAACGTTGCATTAATTTAAACTGGTTAAGGTTGTAAAATAGTGTGGTAAGCATGTAACGGTCATGTGTATGCCGTACGGTACTGTTTTTTTATTAGGTTAATTATTTTTGTTATTCTAAGGTTGACAACACTGCTTAGTATTGGCACCGTCGCTAGGCATTGGTTGTTGAACTGGCAACCCCCCAAATTTTTTATAAAATTTGTATAACCCTTCTAGGTAGACAACCACCTATACGTTCAGGAGAACATATTTCGTGAGATATCTGAGGTTATCTTCATTTCTATTTTTATTTGTTATTAAAACTCTATTATCTTTATTAAATTGAATGCTAAATGTTACAATATGTAAGATACATGAGTACAGTGCTTTGTGTTTGTATTATAATGGTATGGCGTGCTGTGCTTAATGAATGTTTCTGTCCTCCGAGATGGCTCGTGTGAGAATCTGAAACAGAAATGGAATGGTGTGTTTGTGATAGGTCTAACGAAATAGTTTTGTTCTTTTTACCTTATGTGGAGCATTATTCCCTTTTGGAGATGCCTTTAGTGAAATATCCCTTAGGCACGGACTCGTATGTTCTTTTACACCGGCTTCAAACTGAGTTCAGGCTGCTTTGGTATTTGTATAAATTCCCGGTGTACGAGGGCCAATAATGGAACTCTTAATGATTATCTGGTGGGATGTTTGATTGATTCACTAGAGCCTGTTTCCGGGTTTATTTTGTTTGATTTCTGGAACAAGAAATTAGGTTATTTAAAGAATTCTTAGCGTTCAATTTACGGGGGCTAGAATGTTCATAAATATTAAGTTTACTTACCTTGATGTTACTCCCGGCACTGAGCCTCGTTAATTATTTGGTTGGTTCCATGGTCTCGACATATCTGATGTTGATTTGAATGACAGGCGTAAATACGGTGTTGCCAATGTACCAGTGAAAAAGAAAAGCAAGATTGGGATTAACAAAATTCCCGGGTTTTTTTTTTGATCTGACAGCTGTTTGCCGGCAAGTGGGCAATTGGTTTTGTGAAAATGGGTGATTTTCACCCACAATAAATGCTTTTAAAAGGCAAAACAGCATTCTTAATGGCCACATAAAATCTAAGGTAATTTAAGCTTCAATTTAAGCTACCATTAAAGCTATCCTCTAAGCTACATTTATGCTAAGATTTCCCTATGGAGGAAACTTCCTAATTGAATAAGTTTTCCCTATGAAGAAAAAGACTACCAAAGTGAATAAAATTTAACTATGGACCAAGTTCCACCTTCGTAGTAAACTGTGAAGTTTGTATGATGGATTGTAAGCGGTATGTTATGGGACTGATTGGCCGGTGACAACAATAAGAGAGGTGACGATCTCCTCGGAAGACTCAAAGGGGTTTTATATGTCAAAGTACACCTATGGAATAAGGGATAGTCGAGTAAGACCTTTCCATGTTATTTAGATGCTGACCATTGTCTTAGAGGGTCTCCGACCAATTTACTTTTAATAATTTAACCATATAGTTTTTTGTCACTTACTATACAGTACGCCATCTAAAATCTCGGTACCACTTAAATATTAATTACCTACCATAGAGTGTTAAATAAGTAATATTTAAAGTCCATTGTGTGCACGAACCAAAAACAGCTGTTGTTGGGGTTTTTTTATTTGAGTTCCATTGTAACGCATTAATCCATGTATGGTTTTTAGTTGAAGTTAGCCAGTTTGTTTTAATTGTAACCTCATTCACGCTTCATGATCTTTAAACTTGTTTTTATTCTGGCAGCTTTGTTTTGCTAATTTAATTTTTAAAGTTCAAAAAAAAACTCACATTTTTCATTGGATTCCAATTTTATCCCATAGGGATTGTTATTTGTTAAAATCTTTATAAACGAAAAAAGGGAAACACCGTTGTCAACCTTAGTTTTGTAGTATAAAGTAAGTATTTGTGTGTAGTATACCATTACATGTTTTTTCCATTGTTACCGATATTAGGTTAACAATCTAATTTATTAGTTAATATATTAACCTTTTATTTAACTCTGGCTTCTGCTATTCTTGTGTCAATTCCCCTCCTCTGTCATACATGTGATGTGTGGCATGGCGCCCCAGTAGCTTGCTTTCAAAAAAAAAAAAAAACATAGAAATTTGAAGAAAGGCTGGAACTAATCATATCTTGTCTAAGACCCAATGCTTACCGAAAAGTAAACTGAGCTAGTTTAAAAAAAAAAAAAAAAAAAAAAGGAATAAAGAAAAGGGTTACAAGCAATAAAAAGTTTGTTTATAGTGACTGCCTGTTTATGAATTCAACTACCTATTTTTGGTATATTTATATTTGGTTATAGATCTAATAATAACACCTAATTTTTTTAAAGTTGGTTCATTTCGGTGTTTTAAACCAATTTAACACATAAATAACTAAATATAAAAAAATATAAACACCGTGGGGCCTAGTTTTTCTTTGTAAAGCAAATTCTTACCCATGGCATTCTGCTCTACACAGTGAACAGCTAAGCCGAAGGCAATAATAACCTATTTTGTAACTCTAAAAAAAAGGTTATAACCTTGCGTCTATGCGGTTTCGACTTTGTGTTTTACGTTATATTAAGAGGGGTATTTGATGTACTGGTTTAAAATGCGCATCCCTATTCCCAGGACCAAGACTATTTATAGGACTAGTTAGAAGTAGTAAAAATATGTATTAAAGCTTGAACTTAAAGACCATTCTTTCACATTCAAAACAGAGGCTAATTTTTTTACGATTTTTAATGGTATCCTTCCTGTGAGACCAAATATTTGTTATGCTCAATTCTACCCGCGTTTTTAAGATAAGATAAATGTTTAACAATAGTTTTAAATTTGTTGCAAAACTACATGTTGCATTAAATTAAGTTACAGGTCTGTTAATACCATACTCAAATTTTCCTTTGTTTAATGTTAGTTCAAATTGCCACCGTTTCGATTATAACTGGAGTTTAATGGAATATGGATTATATTTATTTCTGTATTATATTTAGTAATAATATTTCTGTTTGATCAAATAAGTCTGCACCAATTATTAAACGTTGTATTATAGTATAGGTACCACCACAGAGTAAAATATACATAACCACTTGAGAAGAAACTGGCCTAATATAGCGTTTGACGTAGCTAAACTTGAGTCTAAGGGTACAAATGCTTCATTTAGGGTCAGCACTCAATATAAAGAGGAACTCCTTTCCGAACTTTATAATCCAATAAATGGCCAAGTGGGGTCCTGATCAAGCAGTTCAAGTTTTTTCGGGGACACCCTAGACATACAGGAGGAGAGTTCGTCTAAAAATCCTCCTATTTCAATTTGTCACTTAAACATTAGAAGTGCCCGCTATAAAATGACAGAGCTCTATGTATTACTAGAGTCATTAAATTTGCCTGATGTAGTTTGTTTGTCAGAAACCTGGTTTTCAACGAAATTGAAACTGTTAAGTTGCAAGGGTATATTCTTGCAAATTATTATTGTAGGACCGAGTCTCATGGAGGAGGAGTAGCAATATTTTTGAGAAGTAATATACAAGAATACCGCAATGTTGTGAGTAACAATGATCCGAGAAAGGAAAATTTTGAATTTTTAGTGACAGAAATAAACTATAAATCCTTTATTTTTAATGTAATTTGCTTATACAGACCTCCTGCGGGCGATGTTGGCTCATTCACACATGACGTGGAACAATTATTACTGGCCAATAATGCTCGACTTAACTCACCAAAATTTATCTGTGGCGATTATAATGTAAATTTTGAAAAAGATAATTTAACCGGAGATGGAAAAAACCTGCTTAATATGTTATCAGCCTACGGTTTCGTACCTGGTGTGAATGAGTACACGCGTGTGCAGGATAATAAAAAATCTATTATTGACAATATTTTTATAAATGTTGATATGTTTAGGGTTATTGTAAATACGGTATATTGTGATTTCTCCGATCATTTTATGCAAATGATAAAATATAAAATATGTTTGTCAGATGATAATGAATGTCAGTATTTTTATAAAAGAAATTTTAAATCTCGTGCTCATATAGATAAGTTTGTAAATATGGTTGCAAGCGAAGATTGGAATGCTCTAATTGATCCTAACGGTAAACTAGATGATTTGTTTGAGGCGTTTTTTGATCGATTCTATTTTCTGGTATTTAACGCTTTTCCAGAGGAGCGATATAGAAAGAACAACAAAAAATACAAAGTTAAGGGGTGGGTGACCACTGAAATAAAGAATAGAGGCCAATTATTAAGGGATATTCATAGGTCGTACAAGTTGACAGGACATATCAATCGCAGACATCTGTATCTAAAATTAAAAAAACATCATAGAAAGAGCATTAACACAGCAAAACGCAATTATTTTTCCAACATTATGGCAAATGCTGACAATATGTCTTCTGCTGCGTGGTCAATTATTAAAAGCCAAGTATCCACAACTAAGGGTAAAACTAAGCCGGTAAAGTTTTATAATGAAAAAATTGAAATTCCAGCAGTGAGACTGGCTCACGAGTTTAATAAATATTTTTTGGAGACTTCTAAAAACCTGGCTATACAATGCCACGGAAACAATGATTTTGACAAAAGTCAATCGCAAAAAAATTTACCAGAAATGGAGCTGCTTAGTATTTTTCCTGATGAAGTGGGTAGTATAATTCTTAATATTTCCGACAAGGATTCCATGGGTTTTGAGGGTATTCCTTGTTCAGCTTTGCGTCATGTGGTTGACTATATAAAATATCCATTCGCAACCTTAATAAATAAATCATTTCAGGAGGGAAGTTTTCCATCCTTATTAAAGCAGGCGATCGTTGTTCCTATCCATAAGAAGGGGCCTATTGATGATATGGCGAACTATCGGGGCATATCCTTGCTTTCAGTATTTTCAAAAATTTTTGAAAATGCCTTTTGTGAAAATTTAAAGTTTTTTATAATTGAAAATAATATTATAAGTCCTTCTCAATTTGGATTTCAAAAGAAACTGTCGACCAAGGATGCCCTAATCTATCTGATTAATTATATCATACATGGGCTTGACAACAAAAAGAAGACCGTTTGTATGTATTTCGATCTATCTCGTGCCTTTGACACGGTGAGACATGATTTATTGCTTAATAAATTAAAAAGTTATGGCATTCGTAATAATACGCTTTCCTGGTTAGCTTCCTATCTGCGAGGAAGAACTCAAAGTGTTAGGATTAACGTAAAGGGTAATTTGCTTAAATCGGAGCCTTCTTCCATTGATCTGGGAATTCCTCAAGGGAGTACATTGGGCCCCTTACTATTTATTCTTTTTATAAATGATTTAAATACCTATCTTACAAATTGTAATGTTTCACAGTTTGCGGATGATACGACTATCGCAATAAGTTCAGAAAGTATTGAGAAACTGTCTGAAGCTGCCAGTAACTGTGCAGATGAGATGCGGAGATATTGTCAATTAAACGGTCTAAGTTTAAATGCGTCAAAGACAGAAATTGTACATTTTTCCCCAACTGTCAAGAATTACAGTATTTACATTCACATAAATGGAAAATCACTTAAGGAGAAGGACTCATCCTTATCCTTGGGGTTGCACATGGACTCACAGTTAAAGTGGACTAAACATACAGATAACTTATGCACAAGATTATCTACCAAGTGTTACGTTCTGCGAAATCTTCGCAATTTTGTAGACATTGACATTTTAAAAATGTACTATTACGCACAGGTTTATTCTGCTATAAATTACTGTATTATTTGTTGGGGAAGTTCAGCAGGTGTCAAGGATCTCTTTTTATTTCAAAAACGCATTATAAGAACTATTCTTTTTAAATCTCAAAGAGACTCATGTAGAGAACTTTTTAAGCAACTACAGATTTTAACAATACCATCTATGTATATTTTGTCTTATGTTTTACATATTAAAGAAAACCCACACTTAACTGTTAGGTTTTCGGACAGGAACATAGCGTACAACCTGAGAAATACATCCGATATCTTAATAACACAACACAATCTCTCTCTTACGGCCAACAGTTGCGTAATTATGCCATCCAAACTGTATAACCACCTGCCCCATGACATTAAAACCATACAGAGCATTTCAGTCTTCAAATCTAAAGTTAAACAAGTTTTACTTAAACATAGTTTTTACTCTGTAGCTGAATTTTTAAATTGTATTAATTTGTAGGTGGGTTGGTAGATTTACATTTGTGTATTTTTTTAGTGTTTTATTATGTATTTTTTTAAATGGATTCTGTTGACGTTTTCTGTGCATACATGTATGTTTAAGGAAATAAAGAATTTTGAATTTGAATTTGAATTTGAATTTGAATAGACCTTCATTAGAAAAGTAAGCACCCAGGATTTTTCATAATAATGCTTTTAGGACAAAACTTCTTAGAATACAGATATGGTACTCCATTTATAAGCCATTCTATTGACCACCGACACCAGAGTGTGGTTATTACAGTATAAAAGCAATAAAAATAAGTAATAAAAGTTGGGTTAATTAGGTGGTATACGTGCTACCATGTCATGCATAGCCATATTGAAAAATGGCGTGACGTCAAATATAGGTGGTATCACAGACAAACCTGCCATGATGACCCTCTGTTAAGTGAAATTGAGCTGTTAGTATTTAATAGTAGAAATTGAATATTACAAAGAGCAAGTAATGCAATAATAAATAAAGCTTTTCTAGAGGATATTAACATGCCAGTTTTATAAAAAACTATATTTATCACAATAAAACTTTGACAGGAACACCTATTGGAACCCATTTTAAAAGAATTTAAAAAAATATTCGACCCTATATTATCCTTATATATTTAATTAATAATTAGCAAATGTTGTTGGTTTTTTTGGTATTTTTTTTTCATTTGTTATTTGTTAAAATTTTTTAAAAAGGATATTAAAATATTTCAGTTATTATTTATTGACAGAGCTTTTTCCCAGATCATAGAAATACATTTTCATGGTAAAATCGTAGTAAATTTATTTTTAGCCTAATTACGCATAAATTATAAAAATTACGATGAGCTTATAATTTCTGGGAAAATATTTTTTACGGCTTAATTTGTTGTCCAGTGAAAGTCTAGGGATTTATGATTTAAAAAATCACAACGCAACCCATTTAGGTGTAGACAAGAATATTTATTATGGGTAAAATAAATGATTACTTTTCAAATGCTAATTTAGAAAATAAAGCAAATACCTTGGGTTTCTATTACTCAATTTTAAATAAAAAATGGTCACTGCAGTTTTGTAGTTTTTACTACATTTGAACTAAATCAGTTTCAAAATAAAGGTCAAAACTACGAAACTGCATCACAGTTATTTAAAACAAAACAATGACAGAAAACAAAGTTTTTTGTTTTAATTTCTCAGTTATTACTTTTGGAGAAAAGCACCTTAAAATATACAATAAAATCTAAAAGACTGAACTCTAACAGAATGGTGGGTATAATAATAATATACTAATATTTTATTAATTTAGGTTAATATATGTGAATTTTTATGGGTTGCCACTACTCGATATCCTTTATGTTTTGTACTATTCCTACGTAAATGTAAAACAATTTGACTTCCCGAATAACTGTTTAACAATAGTTTTAAATTTCTGAAACTACATGTTGCATTACATTTACTAAAAGGTCAGTTAATACCATAGTTAAATCACCCTTTGTTTAATGTTAGTTCAAATTGCCACAATTTCGACTATATACGTAACAAAATTCATAGCTCGAGTTTAATAAAGCATATGTTATATTTATCCTTAAATAATCTTTAGTAATAATATTTCTGCTTAGTCTGACGAGTCTCTACCTATTAAAGTCTGTCCCAAAGTATATCGTTATGGCTTTTGACGGACCATACCCCAATAAACCTTTAACGATTTTATTACCTATTGTTATTGGGTAAACCCATTTGTACATAAGGGCAGGGGTGGGCCAGGTATTTCTTGAGTATTAACCATTAGGCATATCAATATGTTGGCAAATATTTTAGTGGCAGTGTTGAATAACAGTTTATTACTGTGAGTTTTGAAAAAGTTGTTTTACGAGAATATAACTATGTCGCGTCGAAATAATTTGTCATTAGATGCAAAACAGATTGTGAAAAATGTGTATGAAACTTTAATCAGTAGGGGTCTAACTAAACAAAAAGCTTTAAAAGAAACCTGTCTACTTACAAAAACTTCAATATCATCGATAAGGGATATTATTATTGGTGAAGAATTGAACAAAAGAAAAAAACGTAGTGATTTTAAATCTCACGGTATAGACAATAGTGATCAGGACCTAATAAGAAGGAAAATATATTGCCTTTATGAAAGCGGAGTTATTCCTAACTTGGATAAACTGAAAAAAAAGCTAAAAGAAGACAAAACCAATATAAATATTAGCCATGCCACCCTCCATAAAGTTGTTTGTAAAATGGGATTTTAATACCGCAAAATAGACAAAAGACAAGTAGTAATGTAATCGAAAAGATTACGCACTTGAAGATTTAATTACCATTAAGAAATTAAAAGATATAGGTTAGAAAACAGATCCATAATTTACCTTGATGAAACATGGTTCGATACACACGATACTGTATCCAAAGGATGGGTTGATTCCAGTCAAAACTGTCAGACGAAAGCACCTTCAAATAAAGGAAAACGCATTACCATAATACACGCTGGTTCAGAAGACGGATTTATTCCAAACTGCTTGCTGTTGTCTGCAAAGAATATTTAGGATTCTAGCTTGGATTATCATGAGAATACAAGTGCAAAACTTTTTGAAAACTGGTTTCAAAATTATCTTTTAAAAAATATTCCAAACAACAGTGTTATTGTCATGGATAACGCAAGCTACCACAGTCGTCTGCTACACAAGGCACCAGCTTCATCAAGTGCAAAAACTGAAATCCCCGAATATTTGTTAGAAAATGATATTTATTTTGAATTCAGTTACAAAAGACGCATCTTTTGGAAGTCCTAATTTCATATGTAATTAAAAAACAATATGTATGTGAAAATTTGGCCGAACAGGCTGGGCATACTGTCTTACGGCTTTCTCCGTATCATTGTATGTTTAACCCCATAGAGCATTTGTGGAACCAAGTAAAATTAAAGATCAGAGCAGAAAATGTTACACCTACTTTAAGTCACAGTCTTATAAATTTGATAAAAAATGTAATTACTAACATACCAGTTGAGAGCTGGAAAAATTCGCTACAGCACATTATAAAAATTGAGAACTCTTACATTTCTATCCAAAACAACATAAATCCTTATGTAATTAATCTCAATGATGACTCTGATAGTGAAAGAGAATTATATTTAGATATTTAGATTAAAAATGTAATTATGTATAGATAATGCAGTTATAAATTTATTAAAACTTTGCATATATTTAATTTCTTAATGTAATTTTAAGATTATACTTACCAAAATAAACAATAAATTATAAATTCCTTAAATTATTAAACTCCGTCCGTAATATTCTGTCTTTTAATACCTACCAATCCGCAGTTTTATTGCTGTCGGCAGGTATAATCCATAAATGAAGGCAAGAGCTAACACGGTATACTTTGAGACAGACTATACTAAACGTTGTATTATATTATAGACCATGGCAATGACTACTTAGAATACTAGAATAGTGTTCTATTCATAGGTCATTCTATAAACCACCGATAAAGAGCGTGACACTTACGATAAAAAAGCAGAAGAATTGTGTGACCTCAAATATAAGTGTTATCATATAAGTGGTATCACCGAAAAACCTACCATTTTAACCTTTTATTAAGAGATATTAAGCTATTAGTATTTTTATAAATTTGAATCAATCTTTTTAAAAAGTAAATAATAAAATCTTAATATTAAATAAAACTTATATTATAATGACCATTTTTTTTAAATTTGTTATTTGTTTAAATATTGTCCAAAAAATAGATGATAATATTTCAGATATTATTAACTTTTAAATATTTTTCGTAAATTATAGAGAGTATTTTTTACCGCTTAATTCGCTGTGCATTGAACAGCAGAACTGCACTTTTTTACTCAAAAATAAAAAATGCATTTAATACAAATTGTCAAATCAACACTAACCTGTGAATCAGTCTAAAGTTTTTTTTTAATGGTTTATTATATTAGGTACGATTTTTCCACAGTTACTATTTTTTTAACAAATGCCAAGGTAGAGCTTGGCCCTAAGAATTACCCACAGACAGATCTACACGTATGTCGATAATTTTGCGCCATAATTTTTGTCATCAAACTTCGTTTGGTTAAGATGGCATACTTAGTATGAATTTATTTTTGGTTACCTTTGAAAGAGAAATTTTAAGAATAGTCTTACTAGCTTAGAAAAATGTACACTTTTGTGATATGGACTGTTTAAAGAAAGAGATGTGCTAGCCAAATTTCTTGGTCTAACACAAAAAGATGGGGATATGTATCTTACCATAGAAAAACTACAATTTTTCTATTAAAAATTTAAGAGAGCATTTTGGAAATCTGCCCAAAATGAGAGAAAGTTTAACGTGTTCATATCGAAAGAAGAAAATTTTTCCGGTTGCAAGTTGTTCCAACCGCACAGACAGCCTTACTCAACGAACAAACACTACTAGAAATCAAAATCTCGTGCTTTCTGAACGCAACTATTTTCTGTCAATAGAACAGCGCCAAACTCCTGGACAATCAACTAACGCATTACCAAAACTCATCATAGATGGCAGCACATAATAAAAAGGCGAATGCGCTGGTATTACTATGAATTTTTATTTCTAAGTTATTTTTCCCCAATTCCAACAAAAATAAGATTTTGCTGAAAAACATAACTTAACAACTGAGTATTTTAATAAATAAGCAGTTGTTAAGTAAGATTTCACCAAAATTTTATCTTTGTAAGGATTGGCTAAAATTTTAAATTTTCAAAAAATAAAGCAAACAAAAAATGTTATTGTTAACAATATATTATAAATTGATTTGTTATAAATACAAATATTAAAAAAAACAGGAAAATCTTGGGACAATTGCTCCAAATTTTCTATAAACAACAACAAAAAAATACATTCCAGAAATAACAGTAACAAATAAAACATAAAAATAAAACATGAAATTTCAGAATAAATGAAATATATTCTCTGATAAAAACATAAATTCTAATACCTGAGATAAGACAGGCAAAATAAAATATATTCTAAAATTTAACAATAAAACTTCTAAAACTATCACAGCCGGGGTTGGATGAGATACTTCTAAAACTGTCACAGCCGGGGTTGGATGAGATCATGCTGAAAGATTCCTATGAACCAAGGAGCTAGGCAGTATTGGCTTATCCAGAACAGACTAAAAATACATAAAATATGATATGGGAACTTTAGCTATTAATTTAGGCAGAGACAAAACAGCAGGTAAAAATATTTAAAGAATTTAAATTAATGTGGTAACTGAAAAATAAGCATAAATATTAATAAAAAATGGTAAAAATTATTGTTTCAATTTTTGTATTATATTTTTATGTATATCGCTTACTCTCTTTTTAGATTCAAAACTATTTTTCCTTTCTTTAAGATACTTATAAAAACAAATTTTTAAAGTTAGGTTAAATATTTCATTAAAGCACTTACGATCTGAACAAATGAAAAGAGCTTGCAGTAAGGTTCAAAATATTATTGCCCAAATAAATTTTCAATTTTATTCTTGTAAACATTCTCATCCAAATATTTGTAAATATCAGCATGTAGTCTGTCTACAAGATTGATTGAAGCTTCACTAGCATATTTAAGCCTTCGTTCGTTATCAAACTCTTTAAACATTACAAATAAATGCTTGTCGGTTACCTCCACTAAAAAGAGATTACTTTGACAAGTTAAACATAAAATTGAAATTGTGTAAAGAAGGTATAAAATAACATTTAAAAAATAATTTTAGGGTTGTCCAATGGTTCGAATGGTAAATTTTTAAAAGAAATGAAACATTTTCCGTAGCTGTGTTCGTTCAGAATGGAATTCATAAAGGGTGACCAAGGTACAGCTCTATATTTTAAGCGAGAAGGATCCTCAAGATTTGCATAATTTAATTTTAAACAACGGTCCTCACAAACATAAATTTTTACATTTTTTTGAGGGACTTAAAGTACATTTAATTTTCCAAGCTTCTAATGATTAGGGATCTCGAGAAAAAGAATGAAACTTTTTGATCTTAAAATCTGTGCTAACAGTTTTACTATAATGGGCGTTTCTGCAACAAGGATATTTACAAGAATATTTTAGCCTACAATGTGTTGTGTTGATGCCATTGCGAAGATATTTACAAAGAATCTTTCTTTAATATTGAAGAAGGCTTACTACAATATTTAAATAACATATCTTACCTTATATTTTTTTCACAATAATGTGGAAAACAATAAGAACGCAAATTTAAAACAGTCAACACAAATACTAGAATAGAAAATGGCTTACGCAAACACAACACGGGGATTTATGGTTAAAAAGGGATATAAATAATTTTCACTTTTCATTGGTTAAAAAAACCGACGTTTCGCCATCTAGAAATTTACTACTAAGTTATTACAACGCAAAATATGGAAAAATATAAAAATCTACTTATTCCCTGGCAATGATATAATTGTCAAATGTCACTCATCAAATTTTGGCGACATACCGCGTTGAACATTGTTAGGACAGTTAACATACCGGTTTATTTTCGCGAGAAGCGGTAACGTAGGGGACGGTGTTCTGGCGTCAGTATCTACGTCATTACTTTGTACCCAGTATCTATCGCTATCGCCACTGGTCAGGAGGGGCGTTAATAATGGTTATGTCAAATTTAAATTTAAAATAATGGAGGATTCGCGGCTTTTCTATTGTTTTGGTTCTGTGATGTTTTTTTTGCTATTGTTTAACAACTATTTGGATTGCAGATTTTTTGGTTTATTAGTTAATTCCCAAATGGATGAATTAATACAGTTATATTACAATCATAAAGGAAAAATTTTCTTATTATAGTTGACTTGGAAACAGCTAATATCTTATTAAATGAAAAATTTGGTTTATATATTATCTGTTCGACTTATTTCTTAACTCTCCAAAGACCTTACATTTAAATTTAAACTTAAAAGTGTATTAAACCATTTGTAGTAAGTTGACATACGGAAACCGTTTCGTTTTTGCGAGGATAGGCTGGTTAAACACGGTTAGAATGGTGGGGGAAAGAACTGCTATCAACCAGTAGTTAAAAACGGTAAGTCGCGAAAATATCCATACTGTTTCCAGTATCCCCATAAGAAGTTGGCCAGGCGTGGCCTTATTGATCGTTCCTGGTCCACCGACGCACGAGCTTCGCGATTCGACCCCTTCTTTTTTATTTTATGTGCTTGTTTTCTGGCGCGCGAAATCTCGAGTCTTTATACGTCATCACGAGTTCACGAAGCCATGTCGACGAGTCGGTTTTCTTTGTTTAGCTATTTGTAGATTGTTAGAGCGGTGTTTCCAAGATTTATTTAGGTATTTTATTGATTAAAATAGATTTTTTATATTTTATAAAAATAAGCGTATTTATATCTATAGTAAAATAGCTTTTATGTTGTCAGATGTGTTTCTGCAACAGAAGTTTTCATATTTTATTGCGTTTTTTGGTCCAGGTTTATCTGCAAAGCAAATTGGGTTTCTTCGTTGTTATAGCCATGGACGTCTTCTTCAGAGTGGCCATAGCTATTGTACTGACGGGTTTTCATCTTATTTAATAATAAAAAGATCTTTAAAAGTAAACTTGGGGTGGGATTGTTATAAGGACCGCAACTTTATCTTGGTAACAACACTTAAAGCGGTTTAATGTTAATGGTTGTAATAAAGGAAAGCTTTGCTAAAGTTGTAATCTAAACCCCGATGTTTGTGGTCTTTATGGTCTTAATGGCGAGAGTGCCCAAGGTTCGAATATTTTCCTCTAAAAAAGATCAAATTGGAGCGCTGGTTGACGGTTTGCTTGGAAGGCAGTCCTATTATGTAATGCAGAAAAATCAGTTGCATTCGTCTGGATGGACCAAATTTTGTATTCTTTTTCTTCTTGTATATACGGCATGACATTAACTAGATCTGCAGATCACATGACGCTTATAGTTGATCTTAAAGGTTCTAGTAATCCTGTCAGAAAGGTGGTAAAGACTTGTTGTTGGTAAAAGTTTTTTATGCTCGCTTTGATAGTTTCATTGTTGCTGTGTAGTTCGATGTAGTTCAATTTGGTGTTAAAAAGGCTTATAACTTTGGCAACTGTCTTAGGGTAGATAGGTATTTCATTAACAGAAGGTCAAGTAAGACAGCTATAAATGTGGGTCTAAAAGTAGTTGACGTTAGAATTATTCCAATAGTGGTTTAAAGGGAGAGTGGTTGCGTGGGTGAGATTTAAAAGTTTGTAAGGGTTACCATGCGAGACAGGGATCATCCACAACATACTTTGGACCAGAACCTGCCCTTGGAGTGACCAAAACCACAGCACGAGGGCAAACCAGGGAATGGATCCGAAATAAACACGAGAAATACTGGAGAAACCTCCGTAGAATTAGACATGAAAATAGCTTCATACGGGGCCCATCCAAAAAAACGAAGTAAGAACTACCCAGACAAAGTAGGAAAAGACTTCGCATAATGGTAGGGTTGCTAACTGGGCACGATAGCCTAAGAGGACACCTACACAAGATAGGCTCATACATTGGAGACCCAAGTTGCAGAATGTGCGACGAGGGGGAAGAAACAGCCTACCATATCCTATGCGAATGTCAAGCATTGAATCACAAAAGACAGGCATTATTTGGGCAATCGAAAATGAGCCCACATGAATATATCAACCAACCAAGGAACAATACTAATGGGAGAATTGGTATATAAAGAATAATGGGAGATTAGGCACCAAAAGCCCAAAAGGCTGCGGTGCGTCCGGTAGTAAATCAAGACAGCTCCCAGGGAAGAGGAAGAAGGAGAAGAAGGGTTTTCATCATATTCTGAAAAGGTGCTCAGGATCATAATGTCAAAGTCTAGTAATGAAGTCATAATATTAGGGGTAGTTTGTTGACTGTGGGGATAGTAACATATAAAACTTGGTTAAGATTAAAGACACTAAGTTTTGGAAGTAAGTCATTTTTTCTTTTCATGCAACTTGGTTATTGGCAAGTCGTTTAGCATATTTTTATTATATTTTTTTTATATACAAAAATTAAATATAATTTTTATTTTTAAATGGACATCCGTGTATAAAGTAATAGTTTTTTAATGTTAAGTTATTTATGCTAGCGTAATTGCATAACATTTTTTTATATTTGTCTGGTTTCTTCATAATAAAATAATATGTAGCCATATGTAATAAAAGGTGACAATTTTCTTAGTGATAACTAATTAAAAATAAAAAAAGGGCAATTAACAATCCATGACAAATGCACTTATTGGAAGTGTTAACTAAAGTACATAACTTCAACGGATTATTTTATTGTTATAAAAAAAAAAATATTTATTATACAGTGTATTTAATTTTTTTAAAATGTATAGAAAACATTTCCTATTAATAATAAAATTAATGTACAAATTCAAAAAAATGTCTTCTTTATCTTAGGTTTAAATGCTAAAGTTAATTATTGTCTAAAGATTATCCCTTGGCGAATTAATTCTTGCTTTTTCAGGTAAGACCTTTAATTTTTGAAAGCCATTTAATATAATGTTACATTAAAGAAGCTATTAAGAATTCCATGGCTTAATTTATAAAGAGTTTGGCTAACTTAAGTAGCAATTAGGTATGCTTTAAGAAACCCTTTTATGTATTCTTTAATAAATATACATTTTACCTTGTCCAGAATTTGTAATAATTTATAACAAAATTGTGTAAATGTAATGACTTAAATTCTAAAATGTAATGTTTTTGTACTGTTTTTGTTCTTAAGTAATTTATTAATTGTAAGGGATAAATTAAAAAAATACTTGTCAGGTTTGTTTTAGAGACCTCTTGTCTGTCCCAACAATTTAAAGCAGTCGGTGCAATTGTTTTTCTGATATGAGTATTTGCCAATAATAGTGGTTTAAGACTGGCAACACCGCAATAACCACATAACTGTTTGAAAAGTGGAATCCAAACATCGTTTAAGATTCGGATGAACACCAATGTTGTCAAATGTAGTCTGCCCAAATGAGAATAATGGCGGCAAACTAATTTCAGTGGCCTATTTAATTATAATTTATTACAAAATAGTATAAGGGTATTTATTAAATAAAAATTCTACACTTATTTATATAAACAGTAAAACAAAACTTCTATTTCGGCTAGATTCCGTAGCATGCTTCCTGCAGTTTTTTTTCCTCCAAACGCCAAATCTTTAAGTCTAAATAAACTGCTTCTTACTACACTTAAGACACCAACGGTACATAAGTATTTAGGCTGTAAAGTCTTTATGGTCCCTTAGATTTAAAAAAAAACTGTATATTAGTAATTTTTAGAGAAAATATACCGACAAATTTAAAAGCCACTCAATCGAGGATTCGTTACAAAATGGGCAACATGCTGCATAACCTGCAGTAATTCACAAACTAACATACTAGTATATTCCTTGATTACAGTTTAACAATTTATGGTTAAAATTCATCTCGCATGTAACCCCAAGATCGAAATTAACCTGTACACCTGTATTCCGGGAAACTATTTCTTGTCTCAATAATTTACGGATAAATCGAATAGATAAATCAAATTGTTCCCTATTATGTTAACTTTTTTCGGTAATGAAAGAATAAATTTAGAATTTGTGGTTACATTTAAAAAAATAAAACTATTACTGGGTGTAATGAAAATACTTTACTTATCTTTATGTAAAAACAAATTGATTATAACATTGCTTTATTGTCATATAAGATTGAACACCTTCTATAAGCAGAAAAAAAAATAAACTGGGATAATAGCAAATAATAATAATAACTTATATAATATTATGCAAAAAAAAGCCAATGCAATGATTCGATGCAATAAATTTATTGAAAATAGCAGACTTCCATTAATTACTAAGATATTAAGGCCTCCATAGACTACGGTTATTTTCATCCATTCGTATCGCGGCGATACAGAACGGCGTGTTGAATCGTCGAACTGTTTTGACCACACATTACAGGTAATTTGGACCGTTTTTTTCTGCGTTCTACGGTTACGTCATGAAGAGAAAGCATTTTAAATAAAAATAACAAGTATGAACATGTGCCGCTTTTCCCTTGGCTTCACTTATGCAAAAAAAATTCGTCAATTTTAAATAAAATCCCTACAACCTATCAGTAGGATTGCTACAAGTCGAACCGTCGTTTCAAAAATCAAGCGCCGGCAGAAATTTTTTTCGACGATACGGCACGACGGTTTTGCCCCACAGACATCAGTTTTTGGCATATTTTACACGCCGTTCTGTATCGCGGCGATACGAATGGATGAAAATAACCGTAGTCTGTGGGGGCCTTTAGACCCTAAAATTGTAAACACCATACTAGCCCAGTCTTTAGGTAAAAATAAAGGCTGTTTATGACGTTAATTTGTAAGGTTGAAAGGTGTTGAAAGTTGTAGAGGGTGATTACCTAAATATGACTATATAGTTTCAGACTCGAAAAAAGTTTGCAGAGGTGTTTTTTGCTTCTGCAAGCGTCATTGTTAATTTTAGAGGAATACGTTTAAATTGTTTTTTTGTAGGTATTAAAAAATCCTATAATGTGAGACCGGCTAAAATTGATTGGTTCATTTGTTAATGAAAAAATGCAAAAACCGTTAAAAATTGCCAATTTTTGAAATGTTCATAATTATTGCAAAAATATTTTTTTATCCATTTCTGTTATTGCAAAACGTCAATTTTTTAATTCTTTATTAAATAAGAGGTTCTAAAGCATAATCGGATAACTTTTTGCTAAGACAATTGAGTTTTACTGATTTTAGAGCCCTAATCTAGTAGGCTATATTTTTTTTGTTTATAAATATTTTAGGTAGTACAAACTGCCTTTTGCTTTTTCGAGACTTATATTTTACTAATTTAGATAAACGAAATAAAAAAATTAATATCAAGTTCTTCGTTTTGAGCCTTGAAAAAAGGTACTTTTTTGTTAATAAACAATTGGAGCCAGAGCGCCCCCTCCATAAGTTGATAATTTTAAACCAAGAAATATGGAAAGCTGGCTTCAAAACAAATATTTTTGAAAAAAAGGAGTTATTTTATTTATTTAAATTCCAAATTACTCAAAATTTGCAATAAACATTCAAAAATAAAGAAATATTAATTTTCAATTTTTTTCCAGAAAAATCCTAAAAATTCGGTTATTTGATTATAACTCGAAAAATATTGCATTTGGATGAAAAAATTATATTACATAAATTAAAAGTCTTAGTTTATAAAAGTTGTTAAAAGTTTTTAAGATATTGACGCTTTACATTTAAAAAAAAAACCGTTAATATCTGAAATTATACCCTTTCTTGATTATTTGCTGTTTGACCCCGAATTTTGACTTCAGATTTGTATTCAGCGGAAAAAAATACTTTAGAAAATCCTATACCCACACCCGGCACACACCACTTTTTTGTGGGCCTGTGTAATCAATTAAACTTAATTTTATTTATTTTTAAATTTTTTATCTGAAATCCTATTAGACGACATATCAATTAATAAATCGAAAGCTAAAATTTCAGTTTCAAATATACAATCTGGCTTTTCGATTTGTAAAGTGCCTTCAATATTATCAATAAAAATGAGCTGAGACGCATGGATTTAAATTAAAAAAAAAATTAATGATAATTTTTAAAAAGTCAATGCACCAAAATACAGTGTGTCCCAAATTGGTGGGGAATGTATGGGGATCTTGGAAACCACGATAGATAGAAAATCGGTTAAATGGGGAAAGTTTTGGACAATTATGTTAGTAAGCTAATCCCGTTTACTACATGGTTCTATCCATTCAGGTTTTTGAGAAATTTTGAAAAAACCTGAAATATGCATTTTCGAAAATCGGCCATATTTTTTTTATAAGTGAAAATTTTTTAAATCTGTATAAACTTTTTAAAGCAACTTTTTTTGTAGAATATGACCAAGTAGTCAATTTTTATTTTCTACGTTTCGGCTTTTTTGAATCATCATCAACTTTATTTTTTTATATGGACGCCATATTGGATTTTTACGCAGCCAAATAGTGCTTTTTATTCTGATTTCAACAATGTATAACATGTTATAATTTAAGAGTTTATAACCTCATTTATTTCAAAAAACAAATATTTTCTTAGTTGGCCTTGATTCCGGCGAACGTTTTTTTTTTTGTAAACAATAAAATATTAGTAATTGGCAAAATAGATAAGCTGAAGAGATATTTTACGAAAATGGGAACATAGCTATAACGTTAATACCGTTTACAACAATGAGGCCCATATGAAAAAGTAAAGTTGATGAATCATCATCAACTTTACTTTTCCATATAGGCGCCATATTGGATTTTGCCCAGCCAAATAGTGCTTTTTATTCTTATTTCAACAATGTATAACATAGCTTAGGAGTTTATAACCCCATCCACTTCAAAAAACAAATTTTTTCCCAGTTGGCCTTGATTCCGGCGAATGTCATTTTGGTCATTATCAAGTTAGCTGGGGTACGTTATTAAAAATTTTTAACTTTGATGATTAATTATTTGAAGAAAAACTTGATATTTTGCAACGTTATTTCCAATGCAATAGAAATGTTAATAAAGCGGGGGCAAACGTATTTCGACAATTTCCCTGAAAGGCAACATCCTAAACTAACATACTTTCAAAAACTGGTTATAAATTTGTTAAATTCGAAGTTTTAAAAACCACGACCTGAAGTACGTTAAAGAAAATTGACAAGAATGCTACAGTTAACCAACAATTTAAAGAAAATCCAACATCTTCAGCCAGGGATGTTGGATAGAGAATTCCACACACCTAAGTTAACCATTCATAGGGTAGTTAGGACTATTTAAAAAAATATCGTTAATATGTTGAGAAATATGGACAACATTTTGAATTTAGGTCGCTATTTTACATCTTTATTTTAGTAGGAATATTAGTTTAGCCACTTTTCATTGTTTTTGTTTTCACTTGTTTCAATTAACTTGTTAGGTGTAGTTTTGTTGTAACACGGTATTAACGTTTTAGCTATGTTCGCGAACCCATTTCTGTAAAATAACTGTTTAGCTTTCTTTTTTTGCTAATTACTAATATTTTATTGTTTACAAAAAAAATTACGTTCGCCGGAATCGGCCAACGGGAGAAAAAGAAAATAAAGGGAGGTTAAAAAACCTTAAATTATAACATGTTATACATTGTTGAAATCAAAATGAAAGGCACTTTTTGGGGCTGCGTAAAAATCCAATATGGCGTCCATATGAAAAAATAAAGTTGATGATGATTCTAAAAAGCCGAAACGTAGAAAATAAAAATTGACTACCTGGTCATATTCTACAAAAAAGTTGCTCTGAAGAAGTTTTTACAGATTTGAAAAATTTTCACTTATAAAAAAAAAATGGCCGATTTTCGAAAATGCATGTTTCAGGTTTTTTCAAATTTTCTAAAAAAACCCGAATAGATAGAACCATGTAGTAAACGGAATTAGCTTACTAACATAATTGTCCAAAACTTTCCCCATTTAACCGATTTTCATCTATGTGGGTGTCCAAGATTCCCATACATTCCCCCCCAATTTGGGACACACAAAAAAATATATATATATATATATATATATATATATATATATATATATATATATATATATATATATATATATATATATATATATATATATATATATATATATATATATATATATATATATATATATATATATATATATATATATATATATATATATATATATATATATATATATATATATATCTTTTTGCGCTACTCTATGTTAAAAAGAAAGAGTTTTATCCGATAAAAATTCGCAAAGATATGGCTATTTTGTTAGCGCTCCGCTGACTTAAACTCAGTTTTTGACTCGGCACGTCAGTCCGAGAGCTTCTATCCCCACCACTACCTCCCAGGCGCCTACGAAAGTATCAGTCACTTTAAACACATCTTTTAGCAATTAAAAACAAATACTTATAACAATTTTTTATTGTGTGGTATATTAAGTTTATAGGTAATATACTATTAAATGCCGTCCACATAAATTCTTAATTGTTGTAAACAATTTAAATATCACTTAAAAAAAAGTTGGTAACTCTATTCCTACTAGTCATTCTTTTCTTTTTTCAAAAATATTTGTTTTAAAACCAGCTTTGCATGTTTTTTATTTTGCTGATCTAACTGAGTAAAATATTGGTCTTCAAAAAACAAAACCCAGGTTGTAATACCTAAATTATTTATAAACAAAAGAAAAGCCTATGATTAGGGTCTAAAATCAGTAAAAATCAATTATCTTAGCTAAAATTTCCGATCATGTTTGAACCCTTATTTAATTAGGAATTAAAAAACCGGTGTTTTGCAATGACAGAAATGAATATAAATATGTTTTTCAATAATTATCAACTTTAAAAAAATGGCTATTTTTAACATTTTTTTTTGCATTTTTCATAAACAAAAGCCCAAAAAAATTTTTAGCCGGCTCAAATTATTTTTTTTTAATACCTAAAAAAAAATTTTTTAAAAAAGATACTTAAAATTAAAATGGGCTTGCAAAAAAAAAACACGTTTTTAGCATTTTTAACCCCACCCCCACTCCTGCATTTTTTTTTCGAGTCTAAAACTATATAGTCTTTTTTAGGTAATCACCCCCACAACTTCCAACACCTTTTAACCTGTTACAAATTAAAGTCATGAAAGTTCCCCCACAGGGGGGGCCCCATATTTTTTTTTGGGGACATCCTGTGCTAGTTTTTTAAAAATTTACAGTTTTTTTAATTTAATAGTGAAAGGGGTTGGGCCACTTTTTTTATGGTGTTTTCACAAATTTTTTTAATAAACATTCGTTTTATTACAAAAATTTTTAAAAAACCAATATTTTTATTTCCAAAAAAAAAAAAAAATTTTTTTTACCTAAAAAAATTTTTAAAACCCCCAATAAAGTTTTCGTAAAAATTTTTGGACACTAAATTAAATTACAATCAAAGATACCCGCCACTACCTTTTCTTTTAATATTTGGTTACAAAAATGCTTTTTTAAAAGGGGAACCCCAAAATTTTTAAAAACCCCTTTTTTTTAAAATTTATTCTAATTATACAACAAATTTTTTACCACACACCAGGTAAAAAGTCAATTAATACTCCCTTTTTTTTTTTTCTTTTTTTTTTTTTTTCATGTATTTTTATTATAAAAAAAAAAATAATGGTTAAAACGAGGAATAAAAAGAAAATTATATCTTTTTTTACATTGGCAACCCTTTTTAAACCCCCGGAACTAAACAGTTTACCCACCCGTAGTAGACCATCACGCCCGGGACCAAAATTTTTCCTAAACAAAACCCTTTTAAGAAGGTTCCCCCGAATAACGGCTCTCAGAAACTACAAAACCCTTGGGGGGGTTTTTAAAATTTTAAAAACTCAAGTTGGAAATTTCTCGGGGGGGCACTGGGGTTTGGGTGGGGGGAAAAAATAAAAAAATACTTTTTAAAAATGTTTAAAAATTTTTCAAAAAGTGGTACCTTTTTTAAACTTTAATGTTTTCAAAAAAAAAGCTTCAGGTGTAATTTTTGTCAGTTCTAAAATAAAGTGGTGGGGGAATGAAAAAAATTTAATTTATGAAAGTGCTAATAATTTTTGGTTTTTCTTTTAACCAATTTAGGGGAACTTGGTCTCGTTTGGGGAAAAGCTTTTTTAAAAATTATTTTCAGGGATAAACTTTTCCCACACTTATCTCAGAAACATCGCAACGCAAAAAAAAAAAAATATTTTGACAAAAAAATTTTTTGGATTTTTTTATTTTTGCATCCTTTGTTTTAAAAAAACCAACTTGATAAGGACCACGCTCGAGGGGTTATTACAGTTATTGGTTGGTAAATCAAATGTTTTTTAATGTGTTTTTTAAAAATGCCTTTGTTGTTTGGGGGGATTAAACCCCATAAGCTAAAACGTTGATGACATTTTTTCCTTAGCTCTACGGCCTTGGGGGAAGGGGGGAAGAACACTTCCCGTGGTACGAAAGCGTTTTGGGGGTTTAAAAAAGTAAACTTTTTTGTTTTTAATTTTACCAAAGGCCCTGGGGGAAAAACTCAAGCAACACCCCTTTCAAATATTTTTTATTTTGGGGAAAATTAAAATAAAAAAGAAAAAAAAAACCCAACTGTTTTTTAAGCAAAAAAGGGTTTTTTTAAAAAGGGGCAATAGCAAAACCCCCAAAAATAATATATTAAAAAAAAAATTGTTGGTTTTTTTGACATTTGACCCTTTTTTTTTTTAAATTTTTAATTTTAAAAAGGGGACCACGCCTATTTTTTAACAGTTGGGGGTTTGGGGGTAATTATCAAATGTTTTTTAATATCAAATGGGTTAAAATAAGAAAAAAATTATGTATTTTTCCATTTTTTTTTGGGGAAAAAATTTTAAAAAATTTAAAAATTTTACCTCCAAAAATGGGCCCAATAGAAAACATTGTGTCTTTAAAGGGGGGAAATGCCCTATGTCGTATTTTTTTTTTTCCCCAATATTCGGTTTAAAAAGAGATATTAAATTTGGGTTTTTTTCCATTTTTTTGGGGGTTTTTTTCCTCTATATAAATTTTAAAAAGGATATATCATTGTTTTTTAAAATTTTTAAAAAAATTTCAAAATAAGTTGGGTTTTTCCCCCTTTTTTACGCCCCGGGGGGTTTTTTTTGGGAAAAGAGGTAGCAATATTTTTTTAGCCCTTTAAAAAAAAAGGGTTTTTAAAAAGCTCTCCTAAACGGGGGACCAAAGCTCACTAAATTCGGTTAAAGAAAACCCCAAGTTATTAGCACTTTTAAAAATTTAAAACCCCTTTTAAACCCTTTTCCCCCCCACTTTATTTTAGAAACCCAAAAAAATTACACCGAAGTTTTTTGGGTTTGGAAAACCTTTTTAAAAATTAAAAAAAAACCCCCTTTTTTTGGCAACTTTTTTTTATTTTTTTTTAGAAATGTATATTTTTATTTTTTTATGTTCCCCTTTTTGCCCCCTAGCGGCCTTTCCCAGACTTGAAAATTTTTCCCCGAATTTTTTTGGGTTTTTTTTTACCAAAAATTTTTTTCCCGAAAGTTATACATTTTTTAGTTTTGGGATATAGCCGACTACCCCCTTTGGGAAAACCCGGGGGGATTGGGACAAAATTTTTCCAAACCCCCTTTTCGATGCTTTATGTCGGTAGAGATTTTAACCCACCCCGTAAAAAAATTATATCCCGTATGGGGGAAACCCGTTTTTTAAAAAAATTTAAACGGGGGGGAATTTTTTTTTACAGAGGGCCCCAATGAAGTGAATTCTGATTAGTTTATTTATTTTTTTCTTTTTTTTTAAAAAGACGTTTTGTTCTAAAAAGGGGATTTTTTTTTTTTTTTTAAACAAATAAAATGTTTTTTTTTTTGGGGGGTTTTGGGGGTTAAAAAACCTTTTCTTTAAACCCCGATTTAAATATTATTGGTAAAATTTTTTTAAAAAAATCTCCAAAACCCCCCTTTTTTCCCCGGTTTAAATTATTTCCCCCCCCGTAAAAAAGAATTTTTAAAAATTTTAGTAAACGAAATCGGGAACCATTACCATTAAACTTTTTTGACAAAAAAGATTTTTTACAAAGAATTTTAAAACCCCTTTTAAAAAACGACTGTGAATATGTTGATTTTCCCCCTCAGATTTTTGGGGCCCGATAATATAGTGTTTTTTGGGGATCCAGATCTGGGGGTTTTCCCTTTTACCACCGTCTGACGAAATAGTTGTAAAAAGAAGAACCTGATAAAATGGGGGGTCCTGAAGACCTGATTTCTCAAAGGGGTTTAAAAAAAAATTTTGGAAAACGAATGGACCAAAAGTAGGGATGTAAATTCCCCGGGGGGTCCATTTTTTTTGTTTAAAAAGTGGTTGGGGAAAAACTAAAAAAAAAATTTTAAAACCCCTGTGACGCCTTATAATTTATTTAGATTGCTATTGCCCGATGAAATTATTAGTATATAATAAAAAATATAAGTAAAAATTTTTATAGTTTTTTAAATAAACCCCTTTAATGCAGAACAATCATTTCATAAAAATAAAAAACCCCCTAAAACCAACTGCCCCCAAAAGAAATTCTTACATTTATTGGTATAAATTTATTATGGTATTAAAAAAACCCCTTTAAATTCGGGTCCACACGACCTATACGCATAAACCCCTTTTATTAGTAAGTTAGCAACTGTTCATGCTTTTTGGTTTTTTTTGTTTCCCAAAGATAATAGTCTCATGCCTACAAAAAATTAGTTTTCCCTTGACAACCCCCTATAAAGTGTACCGTTCTTGAACTAAAAAAAAAAAAAGCCTGTATGAGTTTTTACGAACACTTAGCCGGACGAATCCATGTTTAAAATTTTGGGTCGTTCCAGCAAAAATAGTTTATGCCGGGAAAAAACCCATAAAAAGGGGTATAAAGTATGGAGATTACTGGCGAAACAGGTTATTGGTTGGGGGTTTTTATATTTAAGGGGAAAAAATGGTACGGGGGTAAAAAAAAAATTTGGGACCAAAGTCGAAACCGAATGAAATGGGGAAAAAACCCCCAAAAAAGGTTTTTTTTTTACAATTTTTTTATAGTGTTTTTATGCAACAATTATATCAAAAATATTTATGCCTGTGGTACTGTTAGAAGTAATAGAAAAGATTCCCAAAATTTAAAGATAAAAAATTTTTTTAAAGAAAAAAGATTGTGAATCATTCAGTTTTAAATTTCCCTATCATGTTTTGTGACAAGAGGGGGGTCCATTTGTTATCAAACAAAAAAACCCAAAAAATTAAAAAGAAAAAAAAAAAATTAAAAAAGAGGGCACTGTAAAAAATATTTATGCCCAACAGCCCCGACTGACTACAATAAGATATGAACTCGGTTGACAAAAAATTTTTGCAATGCATATGTATTTTAAAGTTGGGGGCCCAAAAAAAAAAGAATTTCGTCTAAGTGTTGTCGAGCATTTGGGGTTGCTGATAAAATGGTAATTTTTAAAGACACCCAGCTCCCTTTTGTTCCGATCAAAAAAAATTTTTCCCAGACAGAAGCAATCAGACTTGAAAGTGCACATCAGCCTGTTCGTAAAAGCAGACTAGATTTTTTTTATTTTTTCTTTTATTTTTTTTATCTTTTGGGGGGGTCCACAAGGTCATGCCCCTTTCCCAAAGTACCGTGGGGGCCTAAAGTGTGGAGAGGGAGTTTGTTCACACGGGACTTAAATATTTGGAGATTGGGAGAAGGAAAAACCGGGGCAGCAGGTTCCAAATCTTGAAATCTAGGGATGGGGAAAGAAGAAAGGGAAGTTCGGGGGGCCCTTTTTTAAATGAACTGAAAAAAAGGGTGAATAAAAACAACGGGGGCCTTTGGGATGGGGAAGGAATTATATCCCAAATTTCCCCCGGAGAAGCCCAAAATACCCTAGAAGAGCGACAGGTCCCCCACAGCTCGACGGTGGGGAAAAGGGGGGAAGCCTTTTTTGAATGGAGTCCAGAATGCTAAGTGTTTAGGGGGATTCCCCGACAAGAACAATATTTCAAAAAGGGTCTAATTTGGGATACAAAAAAGTTTCAGATTGGAAGAAGAGAAATATTTTCTGGCTCGGGGAAAGGGGAAACCAAGCTTTTAAAAAGCCTGGTAGGATGTAATGGTTTGTTTGAAATTTTTTAAAAGTAACCCCGAAAGATTAAACGACTCTTTGTTCTGCAGAACTTCCCTCATATGTAAGGGATGAGCATTTGCAGACTTTTTTGCGACAGGAACATGATGTGTTTTGGGCATTAAATTGAACAAGATTTTGGCGCCACTCCAAAAAAGTTTGGGGTTTCCCCCAAAAAAGATAAAAAAGGGGGGGTAATCGTCAGAAAAAAATGAAGGGGGTTGATTGGGAAGAGAAAAATGTAAATGGGTAGAAGAAACAGCGTGGTGAGCACTGACCCTTTTGGGGCCCCCCTTTTAAATTTTGGAGAAACTGGGGGAAAAAACCATCTACACTAACTGATATACGTCGATTAGAAAGGAAACTGGAAAGCCAAGAAAAAAAGTTAGGGGGGAAGACCGTAAGAAGGAAGTTTTTTAAAGGGGAAACCCATCATGCCAGACCTGATCGAAAGCTTTTATATGTCAAGAGCAACGATCTGGGATTCACCAAGAAACTCAAGGGACTTGTTCCAGTTGTGTAGACAAAGGAAAGAAGATCAGCTGTGGATCATGTGGCGGGGAACCATCATGTAAGATCTTTTTTTTTCCAGATACTTTAAGATTTGGGGGAATTTTAAAAAAAATTTTTTCCCTTACTTTGCAAACAACTGAAAGAAGAGATATAGGCATAGTTGGAAGGGAGAGTTTTGGGGGCCCTTTTTTGGGGGCACACACGTGGAATTTCCAACTCTCCCAAAATGCCCCTTATAAGAGATTGAAAGAGGCAAAAGGGGGGGGGGCAAGCTCGAGAGAACATTTTTTAAGACGATTGCCGGTATGCCATCCCCCCGGGCGATTTTTTTATTAAGAGAAAAAGAATACCTTGATCTGTTTTTTTTTAAAAAAATTTTTGAATTTTTTGAGAAAAGGGGGGAAATGTTGGAAGAGGAAGATTAATGGGGGGATCAAGCGTAGAATTTTTGGGGGGGAAATTGTTTGGGGAAAAAGTTCGGGGTTTTTTCCTTTTGGGGGGAGAGACAATTCCATTTTCAGAGAAGGGGGGAAAGAATTTGTGCAAAAAATTTTGACTAATATTTTTGGCAAAGGACCAGAAAGCTTTATTTTCATTCGGGAAGAAGACCTTTTTCTTTTTTTGATTGTTAAAACGGTCTCTTTCTTCTGAGATGGTTTGATTATACTGATTTCTTCTTTGATGCTACCCCGCCGATTTTCGGGAGGGGGGATGTGCACTTTGTAGTACAAAGGAATTTGAAGTTCAAAACTGGCCCTTTTTGGGTGCCAAGTTCCTCTTTTTTTGGAAAAAAAAAGGGGTTTCCAGTCTATCACCCAAAAAAGTAAATATAGGGGATTGGGTTTTGGTAAAGAAATATACCACCATTTTTTCAAAAAATATGGTTTTT